>CM050163.1:115738513-115836013 GCA_027410445.1 Discoglossus pictus
GGGGCCTATATGGTTCCACTTGATCTTTTAAGGTTTTTAAGGTATGGTTTTGTTCTTGAATGGTCTGATTGATTTGCTTGTTTTCTTTAAACCCCAGGTGCAAACCCTATATGGCAGCAGAGTTGTTTGTACTCGTTGGTCAACTTACTGAACGTGAATACCCTCAGAAGAAGAGCCTACTAATGGTAAGTGTCACTGCTTTAATTTTTCTGTTAATGCGTATAGGTGCAACTATGATATTGCTGTTGTCTTTTCACATGAGTTTTTTCAATCTATATTGTATACCAATGAATTTAACACATTGTTACTTTACTTCTTGACATTGCTGCATTGCTGATAATGTATTTCAATGGGCTTTACAAGTATAAGGTCATTGGGCGGGGCTTATAAAGGTCATTATGACGTTAGGTGGAGGAGTTATAAAAATGAGTGTGGTTTGAAAAAGGGGAGGGGCTATGTTTCACCCTGGCGCCCCTCCAACTTGAAAGTTCACCAACCGCCACTGAGTTATTGGATAACATTATAGAGCTTAACAGTCTACAAATCACCATGAAGGGAAGATGATAACATTGTTCAAATATTTGCTTTTTACAATAAATAAAATCAATTAATAATTCTACACTAAAAGTTTGTTGATCTTTATTTCTTGCCTTCCTTTTGCTTTTTTTAAGTATAAATGCATACTTTATTCCACTATATGTTACATTCTTTGTGTGACACTGTCATAAAGACTCTACACAAATATTATAAGTTAACTTCATGCACCCAATTCCAATTCCTTCCACTACCACCCTATTAGTGGTTAAAAGGACAACAAGACACCATGTTTAGAATATAATTTGGCAACCAGATTAGATGTGGGATAGCTTCACAGAAAAGGTTAAAATCTATTTATTTCTGGCAAGAGCTTACAGCAAGTCATAGTTACAAGCAAGTGATATGTTTACAGATGACACAAAAGAAAATTGAGATCCCTTGGGTATAATCTTTCTAGCTCTATTAAATTGAGTTCATAGAGGAATATGAGCTTATTCTGGTATAATTTTACCCCTTAGATTATATAAATTATTCTACCCAAGAATTTAATGGAGACTTTTTTCCCTGCTGATAACATTTAGCAAAAATAGCTTTCTTTAAATAGAAGTCCCCCAGGATTTTCCTTTAATACCCCCTACCCACTATTTGCCGGGTATCCTGCATATACTGAACTGGGTATATTAAATCTCATACACCCCCATGGCAAACACAATTAATCCCAATACTATAGGGGTCTTTATGGATCAGTGTGGTACCTAATATTAACCCCTATACCATGGTACCCTTCCTACAACCATGGCATTAGTTATTATTACTTAAAACCTTCCTTGCAATGGAAAGGGATTTATATAGATGGATGGGGATAAGGGAGGATTTGACAGCTAGAGTAGTACGTACAATTCTGTAGCATTGCTTGGGAGGCTACTGAGATTCAGACTTGGACTCTGGAGAGCTCTGGGTAAACCCCATTGGGTGCGAGTCAGTACATTTTTAGAAATTCTTTTTTTGTGGCAATCATAGCATAGCTTTGCAAACTTGGGGCCTCATTCTATTAGCGGCCGTAAATCGGCCGTAAGGCTGCGATTCCTTGCGGGGGTTCTGTTAACTCGCGATTCTATTATACGGCCCCGCAAGGATCTCCTTTTACGGCCGGCCGCATATCTTGGAACCGGCCGTAAGCTGTGAAATATAAAAACTCAAAAATAAATTCAAGCCTGCACTGTACAGCTCTGTAAATGCTAGGGATCATATTGGGGGACATGAGGATTAAAAGGAACCCACTCTCAAGCTTGCACATCAGCCCAAACCCAAGTTCAAATTAACTGTTTATTTTCCGGCTGCGGCGTGGGCATGTCTGAGGTGCTCCAAGCACTCTGGACTTTTTACATGTATATTTTACGGATATTAAAAATAAAATATTTTACGGATTTGAGTATAGGATAATTATGTGCTATAGTCTTCTCAAAGTGCAGGATGGCTTTATTTGATGGCTTTAATTGAGCTATTTTATGTGCTTAATTGGTGCTAGCGGGACCTCTTTCCTGCAAGTAAGCAGCGGCTCGCTTTTAGCCTTGCAGAGAGGTTTCCCGGAGCAATTGAATTGCAAATAGGAATTTCTTACGGCCGAAACTCTTGCGGCCGTTTTAGATCAAAGGCTTTCCTCTGGCGCGAGCGGCCGCAAGAGATAGCAAGGCACCGGCCGCAAGCCTGCCGGAGCCTCCGGCCGTAAGGGAATAGAATAGCAGAATAGCTTGCGGCCGGTCCTTGCGGCCCCGCAACGGCTGCGGCCGCTAATAGAATGAGGCCCTTGGTATTCAAAACTCCTGTAGCTATGAGTCATCCTTATACGATTTCTTATGGGAGCCATGGAAGGAGGCTAAAGTCTACATTAAATAGTCTAGTCAGCACGAAGTAAACCATATTATGGTTAAATAATTGAAATGAAAGCCCATCCAATCTATTTAACTGCAACATATAATCAAACATGCTGCTAAAGCTTTAAAAGTATATCGACGTTCCCTGTTTTTACCTTTTTCTAATCTAACACATGCTGCTTATATTAGAAACACACATTGCATTGATTCACTCTATACAGATGCAGATTTATGTGTTTATAGTGTAAAATCTTTAATATATTTAGTGATAATATATTTATTTATCAAATAGCAACACCATCTGAAGATAAAATTTGTTCCTGCCTTCACTTCTTCCCCATCTATTTGCAAGTAACTGAGACTGCTATTTGCCATGAGCTTTGCCTTTTTAGCGTGAAGCAGCAGGCCAGCTTTTGCACTTTCTTTTTTTCACTCTCATTAGTAGACCCTTTAGTTCCTTCTCATTTTTAGCCATCAGAGTAGTATCATCCCCAAGTGAGGTTGTTGATATTTCTCCCAGCAACATTAAGACTTTAGAATAGTCTGTGAAACAGAAGTAAATTTTTCTGGAAATCACTTGTTTTCTATATCATCCAGTAATTATCCAATAATTATGATCACTTGTAGGTAGTTCTCGATCCACATATTGTTGGAGCCGAGCTTGCAGTATCTCAAGAATTACATTGCTGGCATGAGAAATGAGTGCACTTGTTCTATAATTGGATCACTCTTTGGCACTGCATTTTTGGGATTGGTACAAAGACTGACCTTTTCTAGTCTACTGCCGATTGTTGAGTCTTCCAAATTTGCTGACATAATGCAAGCATCATAGCATCATCTTCTAGGAATTTGAACAGCTAAGCTGAGATTCCATCAACTCCTACTTCCTTATTTTCAGAAAGGCATCTAGGGCCCATCTCACTTCACTCTTTAAAATAAAACTATTGAGGTTATCAATGCTGTTAAGGTCCTTCCAGTATAGATATTCTCTATGTTCCTGCCCCCTCTTCTTTATCTGAACTGCTTCTGTTAAATCCCAATCATTTTTAAATCTTACCATGCCCATTTTGACATGACAGGTTCCTTTGATATTCCCAATTTTCTTGAAGATATTTCTTGACATATACATACACTGGATGTAAAGTCTGACTGCTGATAACACATAACAAGGGGCTAGAGTGGGAGATACAAGGGATTATATATGAGAGAATGAGTGAAGGAATAACATTAAAAAAGAAGGGAAAAACAAAGTGGGAGAAAATGTGAAAGAAGAGAGACAGATCAAGAGTGGAAAAAAAGTTCTGAGAGTCTGCTTGTATATTTAAGCACAATGACCAAAGTTATTGTCATGACTTATGTCACTTGGTACAACTACAGACATAGATGCAGGGTTAGATATACCAGTTATGCATGTAGTGCAGGGACCTCCTCTGGGGGTGCAGTGCTGTTTAATTTAATTTTATTGTATATTGCCCCCCACCCTGGCGTAAACCACCAAAACCCCTCTGGGTCCCTTCTGTGTCCCACAGTACCTCCTTGACCTCACACATCCACACCCTGAAATTGATGTGTGTTTGTTTAAAAAAAAGAACATTTCTACTGAAGTTCCAAGAGGTAGAAGTGTAGAGCAGTCAAGCATGCTGGGCATGTGTATCAGGGAAAAAAATAAGAAAGCAAGAGCTGCAACGTGGCAGCAAAGTACAGGGGGGATGGGTTCTGTGAGGTGGGAGTAAAGGACATAGGAATGAGTGATATGTGATGTTGGTGTTGAGAGAGGTACTGTATATATACTGGGGCAGGAAAGTGCAGCACGCACATCCTGGAGCTGTGCTGCAGTTAGAGAAGCTTTGCCAGATAAGAGGTAACGGTAGGGGAGAAGCTATGTAAAAGAGTCTTGGGAAAGTTTGCTGTTATTGGACAGGGTTTTCAGGAGGGGAGCAGTTATGGAAATGCACCTGGGGAAGGGGCACTTAGTGATTTTGTCCCCTTGGGGCCAGGGCAACACATTTTTTGCAACCGCCTGGGGGGCACTTTTTTTTTGTTTTTTTTGCACCAGGTCCCTACATTCTTTAGCTCTGCCACTGTATTGATGGATACCTAAACTGGATGTTACAAGAGCAGGTTTCAGTAATTGCAGCAAGGATTTGCCCACCACCATTAGCTCCAAATTAACCTCTCTTCTCACAGGAATGATAAAATATAGCAGACATTGTTCATCTCAATTTTATCACAGCTTAGAGCTCTATCTGGTCATAGAGTGTACCCAATTCAAAACTTTTAACTGGTAATATACAAAGCCATGTGGCCAAAATAGCATAAATGCCTAATTCAGACAAAAATTATGGATTCACATGGATTCAAATTAAAATACCATTGTACCATAGAAAATGTGTACAGTGTCTTGCAAAAGTATTCACCCCCCTTGACATATTTCGTGTTTTGTTGCCTCACAACCTGGAATTAACATGAATTTTTTGAGGATTTGCATAATTTAATTTACAGAACATGCACACAACTTTGAAGATTGTTTTTTTATTATTATGAAGAAAACAACAAATAGGACAAAATAACAGAAAAAGTTAATGTGCATAACTATTCACCCCCCTAAAGTCAATACTTTGTAGAGCCACCTTTTGCAGCAATTACAGCTCCAAGTCGCTTTGGATAAGTCTCTATGAGCTCGCCACATTTTACCACTGGGATTTTTGCCCATTCCTCCTTGCAAAACTGCTCCAGCTCCTTCAAGTTGGATGGTTTGCACCTGTGAACAGAAATCTTTAAGTCTGACCACAGATTTTCTATTGGATTGAGGTATGGGCTTTGACTAGGCCATTCCAACACATTTACATGTTTACCCTTAAACCACTCAAGTGTTGCTTTAGCAGTGTGTTTGGGGTCATTGTCCTGCTGGAAGGTGAACCTCAAGAATATCCCTGTATTTAGCACCATCCATCTTTCCCTCAACTCTGACCAGTTTCCCAGTCCTGGTTGCTGAAAAACATCCCCACAGCATGATGCTGCCACCACCATGTTTCACTGTGGGGATGGTGTTCTTTGGGTGATGTGATGTGTTGGGTTTGCAGCAGACATAGCGTTTTCTTTGATGGCCAAAAAGTACGATTTTAGTCTCATCAGACCAGAGCACCTTTCTCCATACATTTTGGAAGCCTCCCACATGTCTTTTCGCAAACTCAAAACGTGCCATTGGTTTTTTTTTGCTAAAGGGTAATGGCTTTCTTATGCCCACTCTGCCATAAAGCCCAACTCTATGGAGAGTACGGCTTATTGTCGTCCTATGTACAGAAACTCCAGTCTCTGCTGTGGAACTCTGCAACTTCTTTAGGGTTACCTTAGGTCTATGTGCTGCGTCTCTGATTAATGCCCTCCTTGCCCGGTTCGTGAGTTTTGTTGGGCAGCTGTCTCTTGGCAGGTTTGCTGTTGTGCCATGTTCTTTCCATTTGGTTATGATAGATTTGATGGTGCTCCTGTGGATCATCAAAAATTGGGATATTTTTTTATAACCTAACCCTGACTTGTACTTCTCAACAACATTGTCCTTCACTTGTTTGAAGAGTTCCTTGGTCTTCATGGCAGTGTTTGGGTAGTGGTGCCTCTTGCTTAGGTGTTGCAGCCTTTGGGGCCTTTAAAAAATGGTGTGTATATGTAATGACAGATCATGTGACACTTAGATTGCACACAGGTGGACATCATTTCACTAATTATGTGACTTCTGAAGGTAATTGGTTGCACCAGAGCTTTTTATGGGCTTCATAACAAACTGGGTGAATACATACTTACATGCCAATTTAGTTTTATGTATATATATTTCTCATTTCACTTCACCAACTTAGACTATTATATTCTGATACATAACATAAAATTCAGATTAACAAAACATTACATTTAAGGCTGTAATGTAACAAAGTAGATAAAAAGTCAAGGGGGGTGTATGCTTTTGCAAGGCACTGTATTGAGTTTGAAAAATTTGAATTGGACTAAGAGCATAATTTAGTAGGATTTTTTTTTTTCAAAAGATACTTATCTAATGTTTAAAGTAAAACAAATATTATGGTCATGTGATTACAAAGGTTTTACTAATTGTAGAATATTACCAAACATATTCCACTTTTTTTTATTAATAAGGCGAAAGATGCTTTAAGCAAATATATATAAATGCATTTTAATACTTTACTGATTCTACAATCACGCATTTCTACATATTTTTGTTTCCAATGTTCAACTTATATGCTGTATAATTAATAAATACAAGACAGTTAATACAGTGTATATTGTATATGACAATACTAAATGGTAATTTCACCACTTATTTAATAATAATTAAATTGGACATTCACAATTTTCTAATTCAGATTTTATTTTGTTCTAAGCATCTACTGCCCATTAGAGAATGATATTTCTCTATTTAGGAGAGACTGTGCCTTCCTCCAGACATGCGAGTGATATAAACATTGAGCTCTGTTGGCACTTTAACAGAGCTTGACTTGTTTTAGTCTACCCTCACAGTCCTGCTGAGACTGTTTTAAACTGTCAAATTCAGTATCACATACACACAACATCCTTTTAATTCATGTATCATGGGTTTGACTCTTGTTCTCCAGGGAGCTCGGCTGAGTGCAGTTGGCACAAGCTATTTCACTTGTCATTTTCTAGCAACCATATTAAAGATTGTCATGTTTGGTATACTGACTGCACTTAGCGACAACCAGGTGTAATAGAAACCAGGATTCAATATAAAATCATATATATATATATTATATATTTTATATATATGTAGGGAACTATACATGGAATTTGTATCATATATCTTTATCTTATATAAATATGAACATGTATTTTTAATGGGTGATCATCTTAAAGGGCCGTTGTAATGATCCTCTTATTTAGTAGTAAAGATCAATGTAAAAAATATGCATTTATTGTGATAAGAAGATGATCTGTTCTCGGAAAACATACTATTGTTTTCCTCTTGATTTTTTTCTGTCTTTTAAGGCTGCAGAATGTATTACACACAATTTCCTCAGCACTTGTTTAATAATAGGATATGATTGAAATTGACTCCACACCTCTTTCCCCAGAAGCAGATGCCTTGGATCATTTAAGGCAGCCATAACTCTCCAGAAACATAAATGCCCCTATCACATACACTGCTTGCACCAATGTATCGTGCAATCCTTCAGGGTCCTGCAGAAGCATCAACAATATGTATTTCTAATTAAAAAAACAAACAGCTATGTGACTTTTCCTTGACTAAACTTTTCAAACATATTTTTGAAAAAGTTTAGTCAAGAAAAAGTTATGGAAACTGAACCATGACATTGGTCTTTTAAGATAGGAACCTTAAGAAAATTGGATATTTTTTAAAGCCAGAATTGTGGTATATGTGTACAGAATTGGGCCAAAGGGACATGGAAACATATTTTGTATTTGTTGCATCAGAAATAGGCTATTTAATAATGTGTAAAAGTGTGTTTTCTTATTTTAAATAATGGTCTCAGAATACTAAAAAAATATTCAGAAAAAGCAACTGCTTTTGGGGGATTGGCTCTGCTAGCCAATGAGATTTACGGAATAAAGTATGATTTCTGGATTTCCTGTTGGTTTACTTAATATTTTTTCATGCAAAAAATAACTTTTGGAATGTTTAAAACATGCTCTTTTAAATGTGTTGCATGTCTCTTTAAGCAATAAACAGTAAAACGTTGTTTACATAGGTTACTTAATTACAAACATTATTTTGACAGACATATCCGAAAAAGAGGTCTGGTTAACTGCATGTCTTTATGTTGCTCACAATGGCCCTCATTCAATTGCGATTTGGCCAATTGAATAGGGGTCTAAATAAGCACATAACATATATTTTTTAAAGAAGTTTTTAGTTAGTGAAAACCTTGCTTTTGGATAGATGTTTACTAACTAAACTCCTCTTTAAAAAATATATGTTATGTGCTTATTTAGACCCCTATTCAATTGGCCAAATTGCAATTGAATGAGGGCCAATGCATCTATGTTTTATCACTTGTTGCAATTGCATTTTATATAAAATGCAGCAATATTTATGGATTATTGTGCACAGTCTTCTAGATTACTTCTTTATCTATTATGCTCAGTGGACACTTAAGATCTTTCAAAATTATGATGTAAATGTATGTCTGAGACCCCTTCTGGATCTCTAACTTGTTGTGATGAAGGGGCTTGTGTACATCAATGAAGCTGTGAGCTAAACCTTGTAGGGTCACCCAATATGGGTAGATCATAGCAGAGAGGTACAAATAGACAAATAGTTGTCCACTAAAGAAGGAACTAGCAACCCACTCCAGTATCTTTGCCAAGAAAACCTCAAAGATAAGCACAAGACACAAGATGTGCCTGGTGTGTTGTATTTCATAAGTTCACGGAGAGCCGGACATGACTGTATGACTAAACAACAACATCATGGCTGCAAAGGCAGTCATGCAAAGTGTTTGTCAGAGATTATAATGCAGGGTAGAGGTTCTCTATTTTTCAGATGCCGTGCACTGTTTGACTATGTTCCTAAAATGGAATAAATTGTTTTTGAGATACAGGCCACAATGAATGGATTGTCAGACAGATTGCTGCATAGACCATATTTTATTTCAGTTTTGCACATCTTAACTGCAGGCATATTCTTCAATAATGCTGGTACTAATTGCAGGACTGAAGTAATATATCCCAATATTCACCCCCCTATCTCACACCGTTTATCTCTGTATGGACCAGGGGCGTAAGAACTGGGGGAGATGATTATAGGGTATATAAACTCCACACCCTCCTTTGTACCTCTTCCACTCCCTTCCCGATACCTCCACCTCCTGTGTATTAGACATGGCTTCCCTTAAGCATATGCCCTTTCATCAAACAGCTTTGAGCAAAGCTAGGGTTGGATTATACACAAGCTAGGAATCCCACCCACGTAGAGCCGTTTCAAGGTTACTGCCTATAATCAGTGTGGGGCCGGTTCCTTAGCTTGTGTAGTGGATATTTTAAGTAGGTAGTTTACCACAACAATCATTTAATATATGGTGGGCAAAAGAGCGATAGAAGCCCTCCATCGTACAGTAGTAAGGTAAAAAAATAGTACATTTGTGTTCACATTTTTAGACATTCAAATGTGAACACAAATGTACTATTTATTTACTATATATATATATATATATATATATATATATATATATATATAAATATATATATATATATATATACAGTGGATATAAAAAGTTTACACACCCCTGTTAAAATGTCAGGTTTCTGTGATGTAAAAAAATGAGACAAAGATAAATCATTTCAGAACTTTTTCCACCTTTAATGTGACCTATAAACTGTACAACTTAATTGAAAAACAAACTGAAATCTTTTAGGTAGAGGGAATAAAAAAAAATAATAATAATAATATGGTTGCATAAGTATGCACACCCTTAAACTAATACTTTGTTGAAACACCTTTTGATTTTATTACAGCACTTTGTCTTTTTGGGTTTGAGTCTATCAGCATGGCACATTTTGACTTGGCAAGATTTGCCAACTCTTCTTTGCAAAAACACTCCAAATCTGTCAGATTGCAAGGGCATCTCCTGTGCACAGCCCTCTTCAGATCACCCCACAGATTTTCAATCGGATTCAGGTCTGGGCTCTGGCTGGGCCATTCCAAAACTTTAATCTTCTTCTGAGGTGAAGCCATTCCTTTGTTGATTTGGATGTATGCTTTGGGTCCTTGTCATGCTGAAAGATGACGTTCCTCTTCAGGTTCAGCTTTCTAGCTTTTTTTTCTTTGTAAGAAAAGGCTTTCGTCTTGCCACTCTACCCCATAGCCCAGACATATGAAGAATATGGGAGATTGTTGTCACATGTATCACACAGCCAGTACTTGCCAGATATTCCTGCAGCTGTAGGCCTCTTGGTAGCCTCCCAGACCAGTTTTCTTCTCGTCTTTTCATCAATTTTGGAGGGAGCTCCAGCTCTAGGTAATGTCACCGTTGTGCCATATTTTCTCCGCTTGATGATGACTGTCTTCACTGTGTTCCATGGTATATCTAATGCCTTGGAAATTCTTTTGTATCCTTCTCCTGACTGATACCTTTTAACAATGAGATCCCTCTGATGCTTTGGAAGCTCTCTGTGGACCATGGCTTTTGCAGTGGGATGCGACTACGAAAATTTCAGGAAAGACCAACTAGAGCAGCTGAACTTTATTTGGGGTTAATCAGAGGCACTTTAAATGATGGCAGGTGTATGCTGACTCCTATTTAACACGATTTGGAATGTGATTGCTTAATTCTGAACACAGCTACATCCCCAGTTAAAGGATGGTGTGCAGACTTATGCAACCACATTATTATTTTTATTTTTTTTCTCCACCTAAAAGATTTCAGTTTGTTTTTCAATTGCCAAAAAAAAAAGGTAACTCAAAGGTGCTCATCAGAGAAATAACCAACCTTAATAGGTTAGTTCTATAGCCATGATAAGCCACTCTGAGAGCAACCTCTTTTAGCTCACTTGTGCCCTTCACAGGGCAAAATATCCTGTAGTATATCAGTCTGGTCCCACTCAAAAGAGTGACCCAGCTCCGAAATACCAGGCAATTCTACCATTAACAGGAGAAACAGCAAACCCCAGATGCGTTTCGGCCTTTATGGGCCTCGTCAGTGAGGTGCAGCTGAACTCCCTAAGGCACAGTGAGCAAGGGTTTTTTCAATTGAGTTGTACAGTTTATAGGTCACATTAAAGGTGGAAAAAGTTCTGAAATGATTTATCTTTGTCTCATTTTTTTACAGCACAGAAACCTGACATTTTAACATGGGTGTGTAGACTTTTTATATCTACTGAGGGTCACTTGATTGGATTTGAACCAATCCAAAGGCTCAGTTAATTATTAAACATACTCTGGGTGTTGAATGATACAATCTAGTTTATGTTATTTAACTGTATAGTCCAAAGGGTGTATTTTTTATTTAACAGAAAAATGCTTTGAAAATTCTTAAGCACTTGTTACATTTCCCACAAGGTTATGTAAATCTAAACTTAATTGGTTAACCAAAGGAGCATTGGGCATTGACAATTTGTCTCGAAATGGGAAGCTCAAGTAGAAGTAAGTTCTAATCAAGTAGGGTCATTATTAATTATGGAGCCATTTATTTTTGTAACATGCGTGAAAAAATATCTTGGTGGTGAAATACCATGAAGGAGAAATGGCAGATGGGTTTTGGTATAATTACTGAAGACATGATTCATGGTGTGGACCTGATTAAAAATGCAGAAGAGAAGATCAAAGGTCAGCAATCCAGTGCCAGTGTATATAAGTATCTGCATTTGTCATTATCAGTATATGGCTATAGGTCTCTGGGACTTAATTGTGGGCCCATTCTTTTTATTATTACCCTGATAAATTATTTCAATTTATTAAACATTCTTACATAAAAATGACAAAACACAAGGGGAGTGGCCAAACCAAGTTGCTTATTGCAACATGTTACATCACCCATATGGGAAGAAATCAAGGACAACATTCTAGCTGAGCAAAGCAGAAATTACAACATTCTAACAAGTAGTGTATACCATTACTCTGCAGTAAGACTGCATGGTGCTTAATATTTAAATTAGATGTTGTTATCTTTGTTATCTGCCTAAAGTTATGAAACTGATGCTGACTAACTTGCATAGTTCCCTATGCTTAGAAACTTGGGATGTGACAGCTTTCCTTCAGCAGGAAGCTATTCATGAGAGCCTGAGAACATTAGTTCTAAACACCATGATAGACCTCTAAACTCAGGACAGAAAAAAACTGATTTTACACACAAGACACCTCACATTGATTGAGACCTTGCTCCTCCATTGCTCCTCTCCCATTTCATAACTTCCTCATCCATGTGAACCTAACTTTAGAGTAATGTAAAACCCCTGACATGCTTGTGTTCGCCACAGAAACTCAGGCTGTTTTAAGTTGAGACATGCACAGAATAACAAAATGTTTCTATGATATCTCATGCCAGGCTTCATATATGAATGTAGAGTTGTGTAATAGCAACAGCCTAGCCTACTCTCATTGATATTGAATCACATGGCTCAACACAGAAAATAAAAATATCCTACTCTAACAAACAGGGAGAAAAAAAAACTCTGTCACATGGTCTTTCCCTGATATGATTTACTAATATCTTCTTTTTTATTGCAAACTAAAATTACACTATGATGCATTTTCTCATTATCTTTTCAATACTGAACAGAGCAGGTTGCTACAGAGGAGACTGGGAAATCTTGCATCTCTTATTCCACAGAAGGAGGTAGCCCAAACATTTTTTTGCACAGGGGCCCTCCATTCTCTAGCTCTGTCACAGGAAAAAAGGGATAGATATGAATGATAAAAAGATTATCATGTGGTATAGCGAGACTGCAATTTTGAGGCCAGAATTAAGAAAAACAATTAGGAAGACATGGTAAGAAAAAAAGTACAGTGCACTGTTTCAAGTTTTCCTCTAGTGTAACTCCAGTGTAACCAAAACAGTTTACTAACATGAAAACATGTTTTACCATGTTGTCACAAGTCAGGAAAGCTCAAAGGCCCAATGTCAAGTTTGACTATTCAATAATTGTGCAATATGTGTCTAGAAATAAAACACAATCTTTAAATGTGTATCTTGTATTATTGCAGATATATTCTTCCGTTATTAGCTGATCCTGACTATTACTTTCTCATGAGGGCATGTCTTTGTAATCTATTCTGTATTTCATTAGACTTAGTGGCGGTTTTTAGATGATACAGTCACATAGTCAGTGACACTACACTCCAAATAAATAAATACAATAAAACAATTACAGAAAATAAAAAAGAACTACAGAAAAATATATATAAAATATTAAAGTAGAAAAAATTATTTACAATGCTCAGGGGAGAAATTATACTTACCCTCCCATGGAAGACTCTCCAGCAGTGACCTGTGATACCCTTGTCATCAATCTTAACTTAACTTAGCTTATTTTGGTTAATATATGGGTGAATAATGTTTCAGCTAATCAGAATCAAGTATTTTAAGGTTATTAAATTTTTTTTAAGTATTTCATTACCATTTGGTTAAATTACTAACTACGTGTTTTTATTGATTAGCCATTTAACCAATCAGAAATGGGGTGTAAACAAATTAAATGCTTGATATTGATTGGTTGAAATATGATGGACACACATTTGACCCAATCAGAAACCATGAAAATAGTATAAAAGGCAAGGGCAAAAACATAAAGCTATTATTTGGTTATTTGGTGGGAGAGCTCCATTAGTTAAGGTCATTTTTTTAGAGAGGTGGAGATTCATTTAGAGGCTCTTTCTGTAGGCCAAAGATGTGGATCAAGGGCCGTCTAGTAACACGTAAGAAGACAGATGTATTCTAGCAGCATGGTTGTGCCAGCTTTTATCGAGGTGTGAAGAAAGAGGACCAGGGCATCATGAATCATCTCTGGAAAGTCATCAAAAAGGTGGGTAAGTATAATTTCCCCTCTACAGGTTTAACTTTTTTATTTTCCTTACAATTTTTTTTTATTTTACATATTTTTTTTATCTTTATGTACTTTTTGTTTTTATCCAGTTTTTTATTTTTATGTATTTTTTTTATTTTATTATTTAATTAATAAGGACTATGGGGGCTTGTAGACCTCCATGTGGGGATAGGTATACCATGGGAGACTAAAAGAACACCTGTGGTATAGGTGTTAATGTTAGGTGAAGTTGGGGTCCCCATTATAACAATATAGAATATTTTGCTGAATATCAGCATAAAGGGTTTCAACTCCTGTACATTGCACTGTACATAGCAGTATATTTTATATTTAAATACAAAAATAAAAAATGTACCTATTAGTGTAGAACATACACTGCTATATATACTTTTAGCAGCATATGTTGTATATTAATGGATGGATATTGGGTATAATATTATTTCTTTTAAAATACATATTTAAATATAAAATATACTGCATCACAAGTAGTAAAAAGCAAGGTAAGTATTGAGAAAATTTGTAGGAATTGGGTATTGAAGATAGATGCAGGTAACATGCCCATAACACACCCAATCACTACAAATCATAATCATGAGACACAATGAACTAGCTAAATACGGGTGAAGGGACTTTAGTAAATCTGACGATGAGCTAAGAATCTGGATCGCGGGATAACACAGGTTATTGTGGGCATGTTAGCACCCATCATCTGTCAGTAAATTTGCCCACAGTAACACACAATAACAAATACAGAATGTGATGGCTTCATATTCCTTTTATTGTTTTCCTCGTTTCTCTTCATTTGCAAGTGTTTTGAAGACTATATTTATATAAATGATCTAAACATTCTCAGAGTATATTGTAACTGACAGAAATTTTATAAATGTCATCAGTCATTGAGATGTAACATTTAGTTCAGTTTGGACTTACATTTTGCACTTTTAAATTAAACAGTACTATCTGTCATATCAGTTATTAACTCTGACTCTAATGGAGCATGATGCAATACATTTTCGGAAATTATGTTTTTTATTTTAATGGAGTCCATGAATCATGCCGACAGTGCTGGCACCATGTGCCACCTTAATTAATTAATCTCCCATCTCATTCAAGTGGGCTTACTATGTAGACAAGGTTAACCAGCTTGTAACCGATGGTTGAATTAATTGCTGACCATACATGCATTTAAAATATATTCCAGCTTGATACTGGGTTATATGCTTTAACCATTGTACATTGTAAAATTACATAATGTGGGATTTTAGTATTAGAGATGGGAGAAATATAAATATGTTTGGAATTAACAGGTATAATAATTTAGAAACAGTCAAGTAATGCTACATAAAATTGTTTACGTACATGCAAGTTTTCAGGTTTCAAACTCTGAATGCTAACAAAGTTATGAAGTCAGTAGTTTCTTATGTTATGTCTCCCAATTGTTAGTTAAAATACTAGTGAAAAAGAGAGTAGTGTCATAATTTTTAAAGCAACTATCATGAATTTTTTGAAAGCAAATTTAAATGTTACAAAAGATTGAAAAAAATAATCTGTAATTCTCTCTGTAGACTACATTTGCAACATTGTCTAAGATATCGAAGAGAAAATGTTTATTATAGCTGATACAGTGATTACACTTATTTTAGGCCATTTAATCGCAGCATATTGAGCTCAGTCAATGTAACTTGTCTATGGGTATTCTAGAAAGTGCTTTTAAACTATTTTGGAGAAACCTACCCTTCTAGCATCTGATTATAACTGATTGTTTTTTTTCTTTGTGATAAGGTCCACTTCCCTGGTTCAAAAATGTTTGGGTTATGAACTTGCCGGAGATAAAACAGAGTGTATGTAATGCTTAATTTAGATAATAACCCATTTCACAGCTAACTATTTTAGCTCAGACGCTCTGCCTCTCTGCTGATTTAAAGTAGTTCAAGCATTGGTGGGATGTGACATCAGCAGACAAGTTGTTGATGTGCAGTTTGTGTATAAATCAATTCCTCAAAATAGTGTCCTTGTAAAAAAACATTATGGCATGTCTTAGAGTCTAAATGATTTGATTGTATAGGCAGAAGGAATAGTGGTCAGGATACATTTCAAAATGTTTAAATATGAATGATCTATTTCAGGTGCCTCTACTAAGATAAGACTTTTAGTCTTTTGCTATGGTTATACATTTTACAAAATTAAAAATCGATTAACATTATGGAGAACATTTTAAGACATCCATATTTTCAAATGTATAGTTATGTTACCTGGGCCCCTATTCAATTGAGCAATTGTTAGTTACTGGAGCCAGTAATGTAGTACTTAAACTAATTTGCTATTCAATTGTCGTCTTTTAGCTACCCGTCAATGATTTGCGGGTTACACAGGCTAAAAATCCCTGCAGTTGTTAAAATCGTAATCTTTCAAGCCTGT
Source organism: Discoglossus pictus (assembly GCA_027410445.1). Classification (NCBI taxonomy): domain Eukaryota; kingdom Metazoa; phylum Chordata; class Amphibia; order Anura; family Alytidae; genus Discoglossus; species Discoglossus pictus. The sequence goes on from CM050163.1 coordinate 115,754,866, forward strand.
AAATGTTACAATTGCAAATCACTATTCAATTGCTACAATTCCTCAAGCCGCAATTATTTTTTACAGCCGTAAATGGCAAACCTAGAAGAAAATCGTATTAGTACCAGATAGGACCCGCAAGGGGGTTAAACACCTGTTTTTAGCACTGTAAATGCAAAAATGAAAATAAAAAATGAATACTGCAATATCAATATAAATACTGGAAAGTGATGGAAGACATTAGTATTAATTGCACAACAGTCTCAAGCTCGCAAATCTGCAATACATTTTTTTTTTATACGTTTCATTTCCGTATTATATCAATCTTGGTAATCAAGGAGTTAATACATATCAGGCCACCCACATGGACTAGAACATTTCCTTCATTCATTTTTATTATTTTATACATTGCCAGATTGCGAATCTGATCACATATCAGACTTCTAAACGCTAAATGATTGACGTTTAACACAACAACCTCCATGTTTTACTGACGTAATGATGAAGGTCTCATTAACTATTGGCTGTTTCTAAATCTGTAGTTATGACATGATCATGCTCTGAAATGCTACTTACGGGTGCATGGTTTACGGTTTAGGCTTTCAGCCAGATAGTTGCGGGCTTGTTCAATTGAATCGTTATGTAACTGTTGCAAATTTCAAGCAATTGAATAGGGGCCCTGGTATCCTATACCAGCAAGATATAAATATGTTTGATTTACTATTTCCACATTTGCTATATTTAAATAAAACACTGACTGTCTGATATACATGCACTTTCTATATAAGTACACAAGTGGATCTAAGTCAGCACAATTGCTTTACCTTTTTTAGAACTCTTAACAAAACCAAACATTAAAATAAATAGGTTACAAAAGAATTTTGCATTTTTACTTCTGCTGTAGCACTCATAATACTTCTACCAAATAATATTGCACATTAAAAGAAAATAACTGCTAATAATTTCAGAGAAATAAAATATTGAAACAAAAGATATGCATAACTTTTTTAGCACTTTCTAGAATTGCTATCCTAGCTGGATAAACAGCCGTCTCTAAATATAGAGTAGCAATGTGATATGCTAAGAAAAACAGCTGCACAAGAAAAAGAACAATTGAGACCTGACCTTTTAAAAATCACAGACTTGAGAATAAGTAAAACTGATTGCTCTTCTAGCCGGGCTCCCTGAAGCTGTTTATTATGCTGTCAGCCTTAAATGCTTCTTATTCTTGCTTATTAAAATGAAGAAAATTAAGTTATGGCTATTCACCTATTTTGTACAAACTCAAAATGGGAAAAATTATAGTGTGCTGAAAATGTGATTGAAAGTTCAAATTCAGATTGGGATGTAAGAGAAAATAAATGACCCAACAAAATACATCTCTTCCAAACTCTTGAATATGCTACCAGTGGATGAAGTTAACCGGGGGATGAAGTGCAGACACCCACAGATGAGTCATAGAGGGTGCATTATATGCTTGGTGTAACAGGATAAATGGATTTCAGCCCAAGAACGTTTGCATTTCTGTGTAACCTTTTATAAGGTTAAACCATTGGTTGCTTAGGAAATTATTCATGTAGGGTTAATATAAAAGCACAAGCTTTCTGATGTACTTCAGTTTATTCATAAGCCAATGGATTACTGTTGTGTGCCAAGAGAGTAGGCAGTGAGTAATAAACACATTTCTACTGCTAGCAAGTTGCATACATGTTTTATAAAATGTAATATCAGTGATAATAACTGCAGAGATTTTAATATAATTATTATTACAGTTTTTTGTAAAGCGCCAACATATTCCATTGCATTGTACAGGGGTTAAGAATAGAGAAAAAAATAAAAATACGTTCACATGCCAAAAAGTAGAGGGCCTTGTTTTTGAGTTATAAAACTTACATAAATGGTGTTTTTTTTTCAAAGCACCTTACAATATTGCAATCTAAAGGAATTCATGAAACAAAATGAGAAGTAATTTAAAGGAAGAAACAAGGGCTTATCAAATAATTGAAGAGAGAGTAGATGGTTAATTATCAGTGGTGGCTGGTGTCTTTCCAACTTGGTGGGGAGGAAAACAGAGACCTGGCCCCTCTCCTGACATTAACTCCAACCAACAGTATAAACCCCTCCCCTTCACAACATGTTACCACAACATTTATAGACCCTGCCTAGTGACACAGTCTCCACCCACAAAAGTGATAGAGAAAGACAGGGATAGAGATAGAAGGGGGAGGGGTAGTGAGAGAGAGGGAAAGAGAGTTAAAGAGAGGGATAGTGAGAGAGATAGGGATAGAGAGAGAGAGAGGAAAAGATAGAGAGAAAGGAAGATAGAAAGTTAAAGAGATAGATTCTATGCCTCTTCTTCTCCCCCTCACTATCCATCTCCCCTTCTACACCTCTCCTCCCTCCCTCAATATCTCCCCCCCCCCCATCTCCATACCTCTCTATCGATCACTAGGTCAGGTATTTTATGTCTGATAATAATGATACAAGCAGATACTATGATAGCAGCAAATATACTGAAAGAGTAAACCTGCATAAATAAATAAATAATTTGTTAAATGAGCAAATAGATTAATTAAACAAACAGAAAATAAACAACACGTGGGAGGAACATCTTGCACCTACAGAAGAACAAGAAACACAGAACAAGAAAGTGGCACCCCAAGTTGGTTCTGCATGACTCAGTACTGTTTTGTTTCTCCCTCCATTTTAAACATTATTATCTTTAAAAAATGCATTTGAATAAATCTAGGTGTTTGTAAAAAATATTTATTCAGCTTATAGGCTGCCTTTACATAATAATATTAAGTTGCAAAAAACATATTTGAGTGGTTAATTAGCATATATTTCTAATTATGCTCCTTCACACACACACACACATATATATATATATATATATATATATATATATCCTTACCTTTAGATTGTAAGTCTGCGTGTTTCAATCCTGTAAGGTGCTTTAGTGAAAGTGCTATGGACACACCGGATTCCAAGCTCAAAGACAGGGCCCTCCATTCTTTGTAATATGTTAATCTTGAACTTTTCTTCTCCTGTAACTTAACTTATGTATAGCGCTCCGGAATATGTTGTCGCGTTACAAATAAATGATAATAGTAATAATATATATATTGTAACAGAGTCAAGCAAAGAGTGCCCCTAGAGGTTCGTTTAATTAAAGATGCTGGAAGATTTCTCTTGGAAGAGAAAGAGTTAACTCAGGGCAGTGATCAGAGCCTAATTGAAACCCAGGTGTGCACTGCCTTGAATAGACAACAGCACAGAGAAGGAGTCCTGCCCAGTCAGGCCTAGCTGGCCTGACACAGTGAGTGCTGAGGCAGGAGTGGAGACTGCCATTTTGTGTCAGACAGACCTCTGTGCGTGTGTAACTGCAGAGTGGAGTGTGAGTGTGGAACTGCAGAATCAAAAGGAGAGAGAATCTCAAGCATACAGATCGTTTGCAAGCCTATTTGCCAAAGAGAAGCTGCACAGTCTGGCCGAGACATTGGATACAATAAGGTACCCAACTTATTATATTAAACCCCAGGGAAGAGACTGAGGGTTTTGGACTTTCAGCGCAGTAGGAAAAACTTCAGTATCAAAGGGGCCCTGGGATAGAGCATAAGGAGAGAGGGCGGACCTATGCTCTGCCTGCGGTTATTAGTTCAAACAGTAAAAAGTATCCTGCATTACAGAGATTGAAAGAGTGCATACAGGAAAAGGATGTTTGTGGTTCATGTATTTTCCCCCCTGAGACAGACAAGCTGCTCAGAAGCTGCTCAGATCTAGTCAGGGCGTTCCTGAAGTCCAGTTAGAACGTTTATGTAGATGTTTATTTTTGGCAATTATTCTGTTTCTATTGTTTTGTTTTTGTTTGCATAATAAAATCCTGTTTACTGCACTCCATTGTACTACTTATGAACCGTTCTTTCAAAGTGGAAAACAGTTTATACAACCATCCTTGCCACAATATATATATATATATATATATATATATATATATATATATATATTAATTTAGTAATTATTAATCTCTCTCTCTCTCTCTCTCTATATATTTATATATATATATATATATATATATATATATATATATATACCGTATATAGATTAATAATGAGTATTGCAATATAATTTGATACCTTTTGTATTGGACAAATGTCTTATTTATAATGACGAGCTTTCGAGAAGTTTAACCTCTCTTTATCAAGTCTGAAGCAATACTAACATGAGATGGAACCCTCAGTTTGAATAATAACAGCAGATGCAGATAGAGTGAAGACAGCATCTGACATCATCAGGTATATACATATAGGGGGAATAAACACAACATAGCAAAGTAAGCATATATACACATATTATATATACATATACATCAATATATACAGATGTAGTCCACAGTGATATCTTTACTTTTATTAATCTATATGTATATATATATATATATATCACATATTATAATTGTTGAACCACGAGACGTCGTCACGCTTTGCATGGTGCGTACGACTTAGGCGATGAGCTTGCGTAGCGATGCGAGCCATTAAGGCAATAAAACTCACAGCACTTGGGTGATGAGCAAAGTGAAATGAGCAGCGGAGGCAATGAAACACGTGGGACTTAGCCTCCGAAATGCGGGATCGCCTTAGGCTGCAAGCAGTAGCCAAACGCGGAACTTAGAAAAAAAATTACGAGACGCGGAACTTAGAAAAAAAAATCAGACATATGAAAAATACGCAGTTAACGGCCGATCCGCGCAAAGCAAAAACACGAAACACAAAAAAAACAAAACAAATACAACAAAAGCATCACACACCACAGGGAACAGCCAGGACTTCTGGGAGTGAGGTACAACGCGAATTTAAGTCGATTTTGTCGAGTTTTGCCACTGGAAAATCGGCTAAGCAAGAAGAAAAAATGGCGGCAAAAAAAATGAAAATGAGGCTACACGACTCTGGACCATGCCAATCACCGCCAACCGCATACCACTTTCACCCAGGAATGCGAGGCAAGCAGTGGAGGCAATGAAACACGCGGGACTTAGCCTACAAACACTTATGAAACGTGGGAACGCCTTAGGCTGCAAGCACTTGACGAACTCGGGACTTAGAAAAAAAATTAGATGCAGGACTTAGAAAACAAAAATACGAGATTGGAAAAATATGACGTTAACGACCGAACAGCGAAAATCAAAAAACACAAAACACACACAAAAAAAAAATACAACAAAAACATCACACACAACACGGGGGAACAGCCTAGACATCTGGGAGTGAGGTGGAACAGGAATTTAAGTCCATATTGCCGAGTTTCGCCACTTGAAAATCAGCTATGCGACAAAAAAAATGGCAGCCCAAAAAAATGAAAACGAGGCAACACGACCCTAGACCACACAAAACACAGCCAATCGCGTACCACTTTCACTCAGGAACGTACAAGCTATAAAATACACTATTACAAAGGACGGCAAATACTCACGAACCACGTAGCACATAGACAAACCGCTATTTTACAATCCTAACTTGCCACTAACAAAATTACACATCTACGCAGCCTACTTCTAATGCACATTCATAAAACTATCTCCACAGGGCAGCAACAGTCCCACTGGACATTATGTGCTGCAGGACAATAAAAGAAGATTGTTACCTCTTCAAGCTATTGATTGTTACATATATTAGTTACAAAAAGGTACTATATTCATTTATTATTCAATTAATTCATTAATTAGTATCTACAAAAATATAGAGAGGAGCCAAAGGACACGCGAGGAGAGGCTCGCAATGAGCGCCGAAGGTCCTTAAAGTATGAAAAGCTTAACATTATATGCCAAACGGCATTGCCATGGCTTCACATTTTCTTGACCGACATTTTTTGATGGTCAAGTCGCTAGTCACATATAATAGTTGTCAAACTACGAGACGTTGTCACGCTTTGTATGGTGCGTACGACTTAGCCTGCGAGCCTCGCATAGCGACGAGAGGCGTAAAGGCACAAAAACTAGAACCACAAAGGCGTGAAGCACCAACACTCAAACTGTACATTGTATGCTGCCAGAAAATAAAAAACAGATTGTTAGCTCTTCAGGCTATTGATTGCTGGATATATTAATTACAAATAGGTAAAGTATATTAATTAACAGAGCCAAGGGGTGTGGCTTTTGGAGTAAGTGTAAAGATTGTTTGTCTGCAAGGAGAGTCATTCTGGAGTGCAAAGCAGCATTGGTGTCCAGAGCAGAGCTGTATGCAGGAGGAAAGCAGGACTACAAGGAGAGTCAGTCTGAAGTGCAAAGCAGCCTTGGTTTCCAGAGCAGAGCTGTCTGCAGGAGCAACTCAGCGCTACAAGGCAAGTCAATCTGCTGAGAGAAATCAGTTTTCCTGTTTAGAGACTGTGGACACTGCAAGTGTGACAGAGTTTTCTAAAGACTATTTAAAGCGTCCCTGGAGGTTGGAGCTGAAGATGTTGAAAAGAACTGTGTATTAATTTAGTGCAAATATTGGACTGTTAATAAAATATTAAAAGAATACCTGAATTCCTGGCTGTTAATTTATAAAATAACAGGCTGATCTACCACGATATATATATATATATATATATATATACAAATATATATATATATATATATTCACACACACACATTATATACAGTATATATACAGTATATCTTACACATTCAATAAGAGATTTACCCCAAAAGTAAGTATACCCTCTCCTAATACATATGGACATAGAGAGAGACTAAGACAAAAGACCCCTTCTGGGTCGCTACCTTTTCATGGTGAAGGGGCTTGTTACCTCAATGAAGCTTTGGGCTATATCATAAAGGGTCACCCAAGGTGGGCAGGTCATTTTAGAGAGGTCAGAAAAAATACAGTCCACTGGAGTAGGAACTGGCAACCCACTCCAGTATCTTTGCCATGAAAACCATATTGTTAAGCACAACCAGAAACACAGACAGATGTACCTGGTGTGCATGCTGTCACTGAGAGTCAGACACGACTGAAGGAGAGAACAAGAAGACACAGGGAGAGATTTAGACTCACCTGAGCTCTGCAGCTGATCCTGTCTTGTATAGACCAGGGTGGTGACAGACAGGTCACAAGCTTGGTGTGTGGAGAGCATTGAGAAAACTGAAGCTTTACAGCTCCCTCTATCTGACTACACTGTGAGCTGGGAGTTGATTTTTTTTTCCATTAAACTTTATTGAGATTGCACCAATGTATTCACTTATGAGGCGACTGTAAGAGGTGCAGTCCCTGTATGATACAGGACTTTTCCCTCCTGGCCATTCTGATTGGGTGATGCTGAGTTTGACAGACAGGCTCAGCTCCATCAGTTAGAGCACAGTTTGGGAATAGACAGCATTTTGACTATTTTTTTTAATTCTCACATGTACCCTGATCTGTATTACTAGCCAAGACAACAGCAGGAGGCTAGATGTGATATGCCAGTGTGTTTAACTGCAGCACATAGGGTTTTGAAATTTAAAGTGACAGCGGCAGCTATTAAAAATACAGAATATTGAACAGAATAAAACATTTTGTAATTTTTTTATCATATAAATTATACAATTAAGCAGGTGGTGGGGGGATACAGTTAGTGCATTCATTTTGTGACGGTGGTTGCCCATTTGTCCCTATGCACCAGCCGCCCCAGGTAATCAGTGATTAGGTCAGTAGGTGTATCACATGTGAAAGATGGAGGTGATCATGCTATACCTGCACTATGAATTACCTCAAATCATTGGTTGGTGTGGACAGAGTAGTTGGGAGGGCATGTTATGAGACAGAAGAGTGGGGGTGTGTGAGGCTCTTGGTCTAGAGGCAAAAGAGAGTGGATAATTTGGGGCTTAGTGAAATTGGAAGAGCCTCTTGTAGAAGTGACTGCTCATTCCAGATGGTAGATTGAACTGGCAAAATGACAGTTAGAGGGTGATGCTCTGCATGGATAGTTTGGGACCCAGTGAAATTGGCAGAGCCTCTTGCAGAAATGACTGTTCAGTCCAGACGGTAGTTAGAACCAGCAAAATTGAACTTGTAGAGTGATTCTTCCTAGTGCATGGTTTGGGGGCCAGGTGAAATTGGCAGAGCTCTTGCAGAAATGACTTCTTAGTCCAGATGGTACATAGGACTGGCAAAATGTCAGCAGGAGAATGATTCTTCCTAGTGGATGGTTTGGGGATCAGGTGAAATTGGCGGTGCTCTTGCAGAATTTACTGCTTAGTTCAGATGGAAGCTAGAACTGGCAAAATTGCAGTTGGGGAGTTATTCTGCTGAGTGAATGGTTTGGGCCCCATTGAAATTGGCAGAACTCTTGCAGAAGTGACTGCTCAGTCCAGATGGTAGATAGAACTGGTTAAATGGCAGTTGTAGAGTAATTCGGCCTAGCAGATGGTTTCGCGACCGGGTGAAATTGGCAGAGCCTTTTGAAGAAGTGACTGCTCAGTCCAGATTGCAGATATAATTGGCAAAATGGCAGTTGAGTGATTCTGCTGAGTGGATGATAATATATTTGTAATAAACTGAAATTTAATATGATAGTGAATACATCATATATGATATTAAATATAGCTATTATTAACCAATATTACAGCTTCTGTATTTTTAGAGAAATTGTACACTCAGTTGATTAAAATCTAATATATTTCATATTTGAATAATTATAGCATCACTTAAATGTTATGCACATCCACATCTGCCCTAAGGTGCAGATAGTACAGAGTGACAAACCTTCTTAAGATTTCAGACATTTCAGACACAAATAGCTGATTCACAATACAATTAGATCAACTGCATCTAAAGATATAGACACCTTACCTCTTTTTATCTTCAGCTATTTTGCAGTGGAGTGCTAATTACTTGTCTACCTGTGAATGCCCTAGAAGAAACTAAAATCCTATTTCCTGTACAAGAACAAAGTATAACTTTCCCTTGACCTCTAGTGTTCAGAAAGCCTTTATACTAGATCTGATTCCAGTTTGTGATGGAGCTTTGTCCTCAACCATATTTTATCTTCTAAATTCCTGGCCTTATCTCATTCTTCAAATATGCTTGCTTCATGCACTGACCCAAATTTGTCCTCACTCAAACCGTGCCTGCAGCAATTTCTGAAACCAGTTTGGGCTTGACTATGTTTTATCAGCTGCTGTAGATGCTGTTTTAAGTTATAAGTAAGATGATCTTAAGTCTCTGCTTATTCTTTTAGCATAGTCTTTTTTCTTGGTATGAATTCATTTCTAATCATTTCAGAAGATTTCCTACATGTTTAAAAAAAAAACTTTAATACAGTGCAAATTACTATTGTTTCTGTTCACATTGAATATATTAGACAGTCTAATTCCATAGTGTGATAGTAACCCCTAATCGAGTTAGTTCTTTATGCTTGTATATTATTTAACCAAACAAGTAAAACACTCCTTGCACATCTTTGGTAAAGTATCTCTGGTTTCTCATTAAAGGAAAACTACTATCATTAATTTGAAAACCTAAATTTGAAAAAAGGGCAACATGCAGAATGTATATAGAAAATAATGCAGTCTCTGTATTTATCAACTTAAATGTGCAATTATGATGGCCTGGAATCTACCATTTTATTTTGCAGTGATCTACTTTCTGAGGTGAGTGTAGACTTCAAAAACTTTGAGGAAACTTTGATCTGCATAATAGGAATATGTCATCTACAGCTCCCAGACCTTTCATTAAAACTAATGGAAAGCCTATTGGTTCATAAGAACAAGCCCTGTTCAGACAAAAGCTGCAAGATGCTTGAATGCTGCAGTAAAGAATAGTTACAAATAAAAGTGAAAAATGAGGAAGCTGATTTTTTTTTACTTTTCTAAAACATTTTCTCATTAAAGGGTCACCCAAGAAAAAATCCAATTATTTGCCATATGTGTAAAAATTAACAACAGTAGCAGCTGTATAAGCATGTGCTCAGTCTTCTTACTACTTTGCTTTTATTTACTAGATAAATAGTTATCTTGTTTGTCCTTAACTGTCCTTTACCTCATGTTAGAACTTATTGCTACACATGCCCTCTTTACCATAGCATGCCATGTTATGCCTGCTGACCTCCAGGTGTTTCGCCTCCACATGGTGTAAGTTTAGGAATGTCTTCACTTACAAGAACATTGCTACATGAATTGGACTCCAGCCTCTGTAAATTTAGTTGCAGATGTGCCTCAAGCTGCAGAACTAAATAATCAGACTCAAGATTGTATCAACATAATGTACTTCATTGGCTGGAGACTTGCTGTGTTATACTGGTTTCCCTTGCCCACAGACACTGGCTAAATGGAAGCTCAACTGGGTGCTGATACTCTAATCAAAGTAAGTTTAGTACTAGATGTTACTTTTTTAAATGAATGAATATGAATCTTAATAACAATTAATATATTATTAAAAAAATAGCTCTTCTTGTTAGGGTATTACAATGGTCCTTTAACTTTAGAAGTCTATCTAAGCAGTCTAATTCTCTTCCTCTGCTTCTCTTCAATCAGTTTCAGTTGCATGCTCCTGTGTCGACTTTAACAAATGGGAGCACTTTCTACAAATATCTCCCATTCCATTTACCTGAAGAAATCACCACTGCTGTGTTTTCTTTCATTTTAATTTATTTTTGAACAATTTATTTCCATGAAAATGTTTTCCGTAGCAATCCTAAAAAAAGATCTTATTATGGAACTGCTTGAATTTATGATAGAAATGCATGTTAGAAATATATCTTACTTCAGCTGTACATTGATAATTATTCCCTCAAATATTAAAACTTTATTTTATGAAAATATAGGCCTTTATAATGTATGTACTGCAATAATTAAGAGGTATTTTGGAGTGTTATTAAATATTGCAGAGCTTTTGCTAGGAATCTACACCATTAATGAAAATAAAAATCTTTTGTATTAATTTATACTTCCCGCTGGTCTTCTTGACCAAAGATTGTTAGTGGACATCCAAGCTACAGAAGAAGATTTATTAATTAACAGTGGGGTGCTGAATAATTAATTACTGTCATTGTGTAACATGTAGCTCCTTCATTGGTACAGCACTCAATAATGATAACTAGACGAATGATGAACAATATAATTAAGCTTGAAACAAATTTTAAACTGAAGTATGTCACAAATAATCTAAGAAAAATGTCACAACGATGACAACTCTAGCTGTTCTCAGGAGCTTGAAAGAAAATATGTTGCTAAATAAAACAGATTTCAGTTGACTAATGTAGCAATAATTTCTCATAAATCACATTTGACTGTGTGTGGCCTTTTTCAGAGCTTTGGAAACAAGACGTTCTAATTAATATTTAATATTTGGCCACGCCATAAGCTTTGAAATGTACTTTTAAATATTGGGAACAATTAATACATTTTAGAGCATATGAGTGATAAGATTACTTAACAGCACACATATATAATAAATAGTATGGAGTGTAAATATATTGAATTTTATAATGGTGTCAAATATTCACATAACAGCATTGTTTAATATAAAACGTGTTCATAGAGCAAACCCTTAAACAGCATTTATGATTAGGAGTTTTAAAGTACATGGAAGTGCTTACTGTCACACTCAAGCATGTTTTTACCTCCAGCCAACAATAGTCCGCAAAGTATCCAATGTGTCTAATGTGTATGATATAAAATGGGCCAAATGTAATTAAAGTCTTTGCTGTAGCACATGTTGTCTTGTGGTCCATTCCTCATTGCTACTGGAAGCCTTGATTAATGCTGAAAGATTGCCTGATGAGTCTAGCAATAGGAAACCAATATCTGCATGCTTTAGTTAAACCTGTACCCACAATAGATAGATAGCAATGTTTGCTATGTGTATCATGCAAATTGCAATAAATCATATTGTATTCAAAGCCTATCCCTGTGGTGAGAATAGTATCAAACTAGAAGTGGCAACTTAACATTTTAAGAGTTAAATAGAAACAGCAAAGATCCTGTAGAAATAAAAACAATGTATAATTAAAATTGGTTGTTAACATTTTTGAATGGAAATGTTAGATATTTGTGCTTGAAAGTGTTGTTTAAAATGTTTGTTCATTTGGAAGACCTATGGGCATATTTAGGTTTCATGCTGTCCTTGGCAATTCAGATCTCTGCTATTCTTTTCCTCTATATATATCTTATATCTTATATATCTTAAGCCGTACGTTTGTGTGTGCTTATGAATGTATATGATATGTAATAAAGTGTCAAGTACCCTTAGAGACAGAATATAACTACTTTTACTTTTGAATGTCTCAGTTTTCCCCAAGCAGAGCTGTTTCACTCCACCTACCTGTGCAGGAGGCATGGTCAGCTCTGTCTTGAATCTGGATTAAAAAAAAAATCTTATCAGTCTGATTTAGAACTGGAGAAGGGGGGGGGGGGGGGCTATGTAAGGCAGCCATTCCGGTTCATTGTACAAAATATTGTATTCTGGCTAGCAAAGGGTAATTGATACCGGTGTCCTCAGAAGTTTTGACATTTATTACATGAATCCCACATAGTCATGTGTCTGGTGAATTTTCACTTTTATTCTGGCTTTTATAGCTTTCATGCTCACAGTGGGGGTTATAAGCCAATAGGTTAAATCAGTTTAGTCATAGCTGTTAGTAATTTTTAAATTCTATGTCATTATTTTTATCTTTACAAATTGGGCATGCTTTTCTTGTCAATGATTGCCCACAGTGATTATTAATGACCATAGATAAGAGTAGTAATAGAGAGGGAGAAACTTTTCAGTTATCTAACACTTTCACTCCAATACTTTCTAAAACCCATATTCAGTTATATGTATTTAAATCTATGCTTTTGCTTTCTGCAGTAATGGAGACCTTTGCATCTTTTTTAATAATAATCTCACTTTGGGCAGTCCCTACAAACAGAATGAATAGTTTCACTACTGTACTTTATATGGCAAATGTTGCCATCATAAATAATTATGGATATAGGGACTTCAGTGAAGCTACTAGGCTACACTCCCTGTGACTTCACTGTTAATTACATACTGCAAGGGCATCACTTGCCTATAATCACCCTCATGGAGGTACAAGTGGGCATAGATTAGCCTACAAACATCCTGAAGTCATAGCTTAATAAATCTTGTGATGCATGGCAAGTTTGTGCATTCTCTGCAAAGAAAATGTATTTTCAATGTCCTTAATGAATTTTCTTTAAATATAAAATACACTCTCAAAGCAGTAACTTTCTTATGGCCCCCTTCTTATGTGAAAGCAAGGGAAACATATTATTTTGTAATAAAATAGAAGACACCATTATAGCCCTATTTTATTATATGCTAATAGCATCCCCTTAGTTTGCAATAATGAATAATTGTACAGCCCACTTCCCTTATATAATGTTATAGCATGTTGTATTTTATTATATACCAACAGCTCTCCAGTGCTTACACATCAAAAGAGGAGCACAGGAAAGTATTATTACAATTATTGTTTATCTATGTAGAATAAAAATATTGTTTAAATCTTTAAGTAGTTAAAATGGTATAGTAGTGCCCTATAATCTAATGACAGGACATTAGCTGTAACAATGTTACATTCGAGACAAATAAAAATAGAAGACCTTTTTTATAAGTTACGTAGGGTGCAGTTGTCACATTCAAAGGTTTTATGGTAGCTATCATAGAAAAGACAAATGGAACCAAACTATGTCTAAGTGTGTTTTAAATTGTTTATTTTTAGCCCTTGCTTTGCTACATTTACGTTAAGCATTCAAAAGCACTTTTTGAACTCTAGGTCTATTGTAAACACTTCAACATAGAAATGTTGATCAGGCCTACACTTCAATTTGTGATCTCAGTAATGTACAGTACCCTTAAGGAGAAGTTTGCTGAAAAAGAAAAGAATTCTTCTATTACAAGGACCATTAAGCAACATGCTTAGTTCAGTTTGTGCTCTAAATACAGACATTATAGTTGGTGATGCTCTACTACCTTACAAAATAACTTTATATTGCTTTCTGGTTTACTACCATCACTACTCAATAATCCTCTTAGATTTAACACCTCTTCTGCCAAAAAAATTATAATCCAGCAAGTGATTAATTTTTTGCTCTTTGCTATTTGTATGACATAAATTATTTTTTCAATAAATATAATACTTGTTTTGTGTACTGCTAACATTTTAGCTAGGAAACATTATTTAGAATTATAGTTTAGTTTTCATGTATATGTGAACCTGCGTCACATTTTATTGTTTTTTTTATTGCTTATGAAAGTATTCTTAACCTTTAGATTGTACGTTTGCGAGTTTTCAATCTTTGGGGAAAGCATTTTGGACACTGGATTCTAAGCTCAAAGACAGGGCCCTCCATCCTTTACTTATTAATACTGCTATTGTTTTTTGCCTTGAACTTAACCCTTGTATAGTGCTACTAAATATGTTGGTACATTACAAATAAACAATAATAGAATAGTAATAATAATAATTAATATAATATTAATCATTAATAACTTATATATCACTCATGTTGTGTGCTGCACTTTAAATGCCCTGAGAAGATAAATGCAAAATGTAAATATTTCTAGATGTTTTTAAATATATGTTTTCAGTCAAATATCAAGATAGTGTACTGCAAAGCATACAATCCTTTTCTCATTCACTGCCTGATATTTTGACCATTAATATAGCACTTGCTTTATGTAGTGGGGCACGTTTTATTTTGCAGTATAACAGATGAATACCAGTGACTATATCTACAGGTTATTATTGGCATGCAGTTTTTGTTTGTATGCAGTGCAACACTTTTCATAAGCTGTATGTGATAACTCATGTTCTGTTTATGATTTAAAAGATTTATTATATAGGGATATTATTCTCATTGCTCTTCAAACTAATACATGGTGTCAGTCATTTTGAGTTTGTCATCAAGCTGTTATGTGCAAGGAAGATATGTTCACTGTCAAGATCTAGTATTTGATTGGGATTGAAAAGATCCTAGATCAATACTACCCAGTATGAAAAATGTGTGTTTTAAGAATGAAAACAAAATCTTGATTTCTCAGTGGGCTGATTGCAAGGAAAGCAGTCAGATCTATGGCACACTTCATGGTTTTTCCCACTACACATTTCTGGTTTACTATTTAAAGGAAAAATATGGCCTAAATTGTAACTTCTAGAGGACAGCAGAGGAGACTTAAAACATAGTAATATTTTATAACTGTACATAATTTGGATTGAAAAGCATTTATTAAATTAAATTAAACATACTTTTAAATACTTTTCATAAATACTCTCCATATTTGTACTTTTCTTACTGCGTTAAGTAAATGTTTCCTTTCCATTGACAACATCAACAAATTTGTCAGATTGAGTGAAAATGTTGGGGGTGCTCTACTCAGCAATGGCAATGCCAGATAGAGCTGTTCCCTCTAAAACCTGGGAGAATAGTTCTACTGGAGGAGAGGTAGGGCAGATTAGGCATAACATATTTTGTTGGTAGGAGACTTTATAATTAAGAAGGTAGACAAGGTGATTTGTCACCCAAAACAACTGTAACCACACAGATTGCTAACTCCTGGATGCTCAGTTTCTGCATGTTGTGGATCGGTTTGATAAACTATTGGGAGGGGTAGGAAATGACTCAGGAGCATTGCTACATATTGCTACCAATGACATAGTGGAAGAGTATCATAAACAATGATTTTATAGACCAGGAAAAGAAGTTTAGGGCAAGGACCTCCTAGGTAGTATTTTCCAAGATGCTAGCACAGGGAGACAAAAGGAGCTTAGATAAGTTAAGACTTGGCTAAAAAAAGTGGTGCAGGAAGGAGGGTTTGGGGGTTTTAGACTGCTGTTCTAACTTCTCACTTGGGTATAATCTATATAGCTGTGATTAATTGCACTTTAATGATAAGGGAGCTTGTGTGCTGAGAGGATAATAGAAAGACTGAGTGAGTTTTTAAACTATTATTTGGGGGATTAAATAGATAGAAGTAACCAGGTAGAAAGTGAAGAGGGTCAAGGGATGCATAACTATTCATGGGGCAAGAGACAGGAGAAGGTTAATATAGTCAATAGGTAGGTAATGTTAAGTTACTCAAATACAGTAGCAAGTACTTCAAACCTGAATAAACATAGCAACCTAAAGTAAATGGGCCCTATGCTAATCCCGGCAAAAGCAATTACCAGTGCCATAGTAGCACAGAATGTTCTACCTAGCTATGTTAATCACCCATCCCTAAAACACTGTGAGAGAACTACTACAAGTCACTGCCGCAACGCAGAGTTTGAAATTACGACATATTTTCCAATACATTTTGGCACTGACTATAGATTAGGAGTTACTCATCCAGACTTTGACTTCCAAACCATATGCTAAGATTTTATGGATCACTCGCAAATCAGGGCAGTGCCATAAAAGCAAACAAATGATAAAATTATTACACGTACCAAAGAACGATAGCAATTTGTTGCAAAACCTTTGTGGACTGCCACAGCCCCTCTTAAAGGGACAGGAAAACACTCTAAAACAATAGAAAAACATGCTAAATCATCAAAAATGAAGGATTTACATTGTTATTGACACATATGTGCAATGTAAAACTATTTGTCAAGTGGGACCTATCAGACATATGGAAACAGGAAATATCTGCTTATAGCTGGATAAATCTCTTAAAGAGACAGCATAATCATAAATAGCATTGGTAGAGGGGGAAACAGGAAATGACTCCCGCTCTAGCTTGAGGGTAGCATTAGGACGACCAGGAGATGAAGCAGTAGGTCTCCCCGTTGGTCTCTCCCATCTCCAATCTCTCCAGGCTCATTTAGCAACCCCCCCCCCCCACTACACATCTTACTTTACACCATGTAAGGTACCTCAGTTGTCTCCCGACGAAGTGGAGGTTTGCCTGTGGAGAGGAGGAGTGGAGCTTTGCACCAAAATCTGGCTGCTGTGAGAGGACACCACGTGGGTGGAAGGAAACATGAGCGTTCCATAGAGACGCTGGTTCAGGAATCCATCCACAGCGGGAGGCTACGGCCAGTGGGCCCTAGGTGGAGATGAGATGCAAGGGCTCAGGACTCAGTAACAGCCAATGAGAAGGGCTCAGCATCAACCTAAGAGGAGGTCTGGAGACAAGGAGCAGACTATCTCCATGACGGGGGATTACTACCACCGGTCCTTACCATGGATACTATATAAGAGGAGCTGGCAGCCCACAGCAACATTCCGTTGGACCTCCGCAACCCAAGCTAAGTAACCTTAGAATTTCTCTTCCTCTTTCCCTCTTTTTCAATGACTTTGATGAATTACAATGGGTTAATACACCAGAACAATAACTAAAGATAATTGAGTTTAAATGAATATAGGGCTCATAGAGCCTGATTGAATATAGGAACTCAGCCTCCAAAGTGAGGTGAACATTAGTAGATCCCTTATTGATCTGCAGACTCATAGATGCTGAAGGAAAGAAAAGAAAGGTCATAGGAGGATAAGAATAGAGGCAAGGGGAATTGAAGAAAATAGGTGAAGACAAAAGTGGGGAGGAAAAAGAAAGTAAAGGCACAATTGAATTGATAGGGGATAGATTATTAAACCAGAATAAAGTAAGAAAGCAGGAAAAGATCAACAGGAATAAAGACTAAAGAATAACAGCCTACTAGATGGGCAGATAAAGTGAAACCTTAAAAAAAGTGAAAGTGAAGAAGAGAGATGGGGAATGTGAAGAGAGTGGGGTAAAAGGGAAGAACAAAGAAAGGAAAGGTGGTAAAATAAGAACTGGTAACAGTGGGTAAGAATAGGAATAATTGTTTGTCAGCAAAGTTTGTAAACTGGAGTGTAAGTATGTAAGTAGAATAAAAAACCTTCAACATCTACAAAGTCAAAAACAAAAATTAAGAAAAATTAAAATCAAATTCCATCCAAATTTTTTACACCATCACGTAAAGAATTAGAAACCCCCCAGGAAGAATCATTAATTTTGGACCAACCCCTTCCTCTCTGTTCTGGGGATTCATCCCCAACATCATTTGATGAAGGAAAAAGCCCTTCAGGGGAAGAAACATTAAATTGTACAAAATTTAAGGCCATTTTATATGAGTTTGAAGTCAATATTATGACGGACTTATCTAAACAGATTGCTGAAAATACTGAATCTATTAAAGAGGTCAACAACAAAATAGAAGCGGTACAAATGAAAACAGATAAATCAATAATTGACAATAACTCACTTCTAAAATATGCTCAGTCATTGGAAGGTAAAATTGAAGAATTCAATAAAAAAATAGTCAGCATGGAAGACAGAACTAGAAAATACAATATATGTATTAGAGATATACCCGAAAGTATTGTAGATCAAGATTTGGGCAAGTTTGTCACTGAAATGTTTCACAAATACCAGACTTCCAAATAGAGGACAGCAAAATTGATGCAATGCATAGATTACGTTACCTAATAACATTGTGCAACCTTGCCCAAGAGATGTTACTATGAAAGTTATTTTTTTACTGTATAAAGACGCAATTATGAAAGCAGGTTATTTGTTTACACATTTTTAAGGACATCTCACCATACACTCTGGCTAAGAGAAGAGAATATGCCTCTATAACACATGTTCTGAGAGAGGAAGCTATTAGACATAGATGGAGACCCTTAGGGGGCCTTATGATCTTGAAGGAACAAAGATGGGTAAGAGTGGTCTCTGTACAAGAAGGTCTCTCACTGATCCAGAGTTGGGATTTGAAGCCCAGGATTACCATAAAGAACCCCAAAGTCGATCTTATACTGGAAAAACCTGAATGGGAGCTAGTGACATGAACCTAATAGAAGATTGAATCTTTTCCTACTGCAATCAGAGTTTAATATTACTATGATTGGATTGTCGGGAGGACTATTTTTTAAAACACTTTGTATTAAGAGCATGTGGAAGTGCCCTTTCTACTCCCTATTTTTCATTTATATATTTTTTTCTCTCCCCTCTCTCTAGTCCCCCTCTGCATCCTTTTTTCTCAGACATCAAGAAAGTAGAGCTATTTAGCTATCAGATTAATTATAATTTAATGATAAGGGTTAAGGGTTATTAGATGTATATTTATTAAATTTGACAGTAAAGAGCACTATTATTGCACTTATAATTAATAGAAATAAATAAGGTAAGGTGTTACCCTAATTAGAAGTTTATTGCTCTATGGCAGGTTTATCTAGCCTATAAATACAAATTAAATGGGAGTTTCCCACTGGGAAGATAAGAATTATACTAAATCACAAAGCGATTGGGTCTAACATGGTAAACATTTTTAAAGTTAGGATTATAATGTTGTATAAATAGGTAGATAGATTGCTTCCCGTTTTGGGGAATAAAGTTAGAAAAAGCACTTATATGGTGCGATTTAAGGGGTAAGAAGGAGAAAAGGGGATGCAGGGAGAAGGATTAGGGGGAATGAGGAGGTGTTAGAGATGGAAAAGATAAAACACTACGAAGAGGTAACTAAAACCGCAGGAATTTGATATAATGAAAGAGAATGGAAGGAAGGAGAGGAAGGAAGATAGAAAATGGGGGAAAAAAGAGAATTATTAAAAAGCATAATATAAGGAGAAGTGGAGAGGGATATAGAGACATCTTCCTGACTGGAATATAAATTGTTTAATATAGTACTGGTTAATGGAAATATAGTATGTTTTTTTTTTCTGGGCTGTTAGGCTATACAATGCTCTTGGTCTGGATTGAGTAATCAATGTCCTATCATTTTCTTAGATTGCATTTAGCCTTGGTAGATAGCAATGGCCTTAGTCAAGCTCATGTTGTATGTGAATGTATGTATGGAAGAAAGATGGTAGTGTTGTACCGAATATAAGACAATGATTTATCTGTGGACAATAATGTGCATAAGTCTTCATTAATGAAAACAGCAAAATGTATAAGGATAAAAGAGGTTTGGTGGGAGATTTTAAAAGACTTATAGTGAAGTTTAAAGTAACCATATTGTTTATCTAAGTGGTGTTAAAAATAATTTCTCATAACGTTAATGGACTTAACTCCCCAGGCAAAAGAAAGGTGGCATTCTTAAATTACATCAAACTTAAAGCAGATGTTATTTGCCTGCAGGAAAGCCACTTAGACAAGTATGCCCTACAATATATGAGCAATAAGAACTATAAATATAGAGTTGATTCAACATTCAATAAAAAATCCAGGGGAGTATCAATTTTCTTCAGGAGCAAATTGGATGTACAGGAGGAATATTCATATACAGATAACCAGGGTAGATATATTATCTGGACAGGGTTTATAAACGGTGAGAGTTATACGTTAGTTAACGTATACCTCCCCAATAAAAACCAACTAAGCTATCTGAGTTCTAAAAATTCTAAAACAGGTGAGCAAGGTGAGGAAGGGTACATTCTTCTTGTGTGGGGACTTCAATATGGTCATGGACCCTTTGGTAGATAGATCAGGAAGCTTAAAGTCTCAAACTAAAAGGCAAATAGATAAAACCTCTAGTAATTTTGTTAAGAAAATAAACAATTTAGATTTACTCGACTCATGGAGATTCCTGAATCCATATGTGCGAGACTATACCTTCTACTCCAACCATTTTGGGTCATATTCTAGGTTGGATTACATCTTCGTAGATCTCTTAACTATAAGAAAGATTAATAAAACAAGAATTCTGGAGTCACCATAGTCCGATCACTCTATGACTAGTGTAATATTAGACAACCCAACTAAAAGAGGTATAAAAAAAGGAAAAACTGGAACATTGATCACAATTTATTTAGAGACACAGATACTCTAGCTTTTTTAAGAAATTAATGAAAAAAATCTTTGACACTCATAAAGGCTCGGTAAAATCCCCCACAACCTTGAGTACAGTCAATAGGGAGATATTGCTAAGTAACTTAAGTACAGTGGCAGGCACTTCAGAACTACAGACTCATAACATAAGGTGTATGCTTGTTAATGCCAGAAGCTTGCCAGGAAAAATGGGAGAGTTAAAATTATTAGCAGTTAATGAGAAATGGGATTTAATAGGCATTATTGCAACGTGGTGGGATGAATCTCATGACAGGACTCTTAATCTGGATGGTTATAACCTATTTAGGAAATATAGAGGCAAGGTAAAAGAGGAGGAGAGATTTGTCTATATGTTAAGCCTGAATTTAAGCCTATAGTCAAAGATGGTATTTAAGCTGGAACTAGTTGTAATGTTGAATGTTTGTAGAGAGAGTTAAATAGCGGAGTAGAAAATTCCCCCAAAAATATTAGTAGGAGTATGCTATAAACCTTCAAATATAGCTGAAAGTGAGGAAATACAATTATTGTTACAGATTGGAAATGCAGCTAAGCATGGTCAAGTACTAATAATGGGAGATATGAATTATCCTGAAATAAACTGGATAAATGAGACCAGCAGTTCAGCTAAGGGGAGCAGGTTCTTGAGTACACCCAGAGATCATTATCTGGCCCAGGTTATACCAGAATCTACTAGAAATATGGCTACCTTGGATTTAGTTATCACAAATACTATTGATATAGTATCAAATGTGGAACTAGGGCAACCTTTGGGAAACAGTGATTACAACACAGTCTCATTTAAGATTAAATTAAAAAAACATAGCTGTAAGGGGCTAACGAAAACTCTTAATTTTAAAAGGGCAGATGGTACAACGTATAGACTGGGACAGAGAACTGACAGGTAAAAATACTGAACATAAATGGACAACGTTCAAATCCTTACTAAATAAACATACTTATCACCATATACCATGTGGAAATAAAGGTAGAAGGAGTAAATCACAACCGTTGGGGCTTAGCAATTATTTAAAGATGAAGATGAGGAGTAAAAAACAAGCGTTTAAATTATACAAACAAGAAGGGACAGAGACTGCTTTACATAAGTACAAGGAAATCAACAAGGCTTGCAAAACGGCTATTAGACTGGCTAAAATCAAAAATGAAAAGTTAGTTGCAAAGGAGAGTAAGACTAACCCTAAAATATTTTTTAAATATATTAATGGGAAGAAGGCCAGGAAGAAAGCTATAGGAACATTACAATGTGACAACGCCGTCTGATAATTTGTGACCAGGAAAAGGCAGATGAGCTAAATAGGTTATTTTCTTTGGTATACACAAGGGAGGTACCGATGTTTGGGTCACTGCAACATAATGGGGCTACACTACCTTCACCAAATAACTGGTTATCGCAGGAAGAAATCCAAAAGAGGTTGCAAAAAATAAATGTTAATAAAGCCCCAGGTCCTTATGGAATACATCCAAGGGTACTGAGGGAACTGGGTTCTGTAATAGCCAAACCATTATATTTAATTTTTTAGGATTCACTTAACACAGGGTCTCTACCAGATGACTGGAGAAAGGCAGAGGTGATACCTATATTTAAGAAGTGAGCAGGAGCAAATCCGGGGAATTATAGACCAGTGAGTCTCACTTCGGTAGCGGGAAAGCTTTTAGAAGGGTTAATAAGGGATAATATACAGGAATGGATGGGTCATGTCAAACAAACCTAATTAGTTTCTATGAAGGAACTTGGCTCAAGGCAACTCAGTGGATGTAGTCTATTTGGATTATGCAACGGCTTTTGATACAGTTCCACATGGGAGACTATTGAGTAAACTAAGGCATACAGCATACAGTAAGAGTGGTTAATCTGTGGAATTCTCTACCAAATGAGGTGGTGACAGCAGATTCAATAGATAACTTTAAAAAGGGATTGGATATATTTTTAAATAAAAAGGGCATTAAGGGCTATCCTGGATAAATAGAGAGGGAGTATTGATCCATGGATGAATCCGATTGCCAGTATCTGGGGTCAGGAAGGAATTTTATATTTTTTTCCCTGTTGAGACAATTGGCAAAGTTTCACTGGTTTTTTTTTTCTGTTTGCCTTCCTCTGGATCAATTAACAATAAATCTGCGAATTACAGATCAGAGGAGATCTACAAAGGTTGATCTTGATGGACTAAAGTCTTTTTTTCAACCTAAATTACTATGTAACTATGTAACTATGTAACTAAGATAATATCACCCTTAATGGCGATATAACTGAGGAAGAGATTACCAAAGTCATAAAAAGAGGCAAAACTAATAAGGCACCGAGTCTAGATGGATTCGACCAGCTTTACTATCAGACATTTTCAGGCAAAATAACAAAACATATGTTGGCTATGTATAACCAGATTAAAAATGGTTGGGCTAATTCTTTCTGAACTCTTAGAAGCAAAAATTATAAATATATTAAAACAGGGAAAGGACCCTAAAGAACGTGAGAACTATCGTCAAATATCTCTGATTAACCTAGACGTAAAAATGTTTGAAAGGAGAACTAGCGGAATTATACAACTTTAATTGGAACTCTAATGAAATTACTCACTTAGGAATCAGATTTACGCCCCAAGTAAAAAATCTATTAAGGGACAATCTGAAAATAATTATGGCCCAAATCAGAGAGACTCTACAGGAGTGGAAAATTTAACATGGTCAGCTAGAGTAACCCTTATCAAAATGTCAATAATCCCTAAAATAACATATATACTCAGGAGTCTACCAGGTAAATTATTAAAAGGAGATATTAAATTACTCCAACAAATATTAAATAACTATTTATACCAATCAGAGTAGCTAGAAATATAATTTCAAGAAACTTTATCATGGGGGACTAGGATCTCCCTCTATAAAGGAGTAATATGAGGGAATAGCAACCTCCCAGGTAAGTGCCTGGAGTATATATTATAAAAAAGCCAGATGGAATAAACTAGAAGAAGATCTACTTAACAATATCTTCCTTTACATTATTATTTGGACTGCATTTTTGGACCCAAGATGGATTAGATATCTCCCGGAGCAACTGAGATCTTTGACTAAATTATGGTTCACAATTAGACGAAATAGGGGGATTATTAATGTTCCTTCATTGGCTGCTCTTATTAAAATATTCTTATTAAAAAGCAAAGATTTAGACATCCAGACACTTAAAAAAAGTGGCATAGTACATATAGCAGATTTATTCTGTAACGGTTCCTTAATGAAAAATGAAGAGATCCAGAGGAGATATGACAACAAATGTGTTTTATGGCTAAAAAATATGACAATCGTGAAAACCTTGAATACTTAGTATATGAGAGACACAACAGAAATATTTTACTGAAATTAGAAGAAATCTTAATTAAAGATTGTAAGCGAGAGAAAAAATGGCCGCCGAACAAAACGAAAACGAGGCTTCAGACGTAACTACACTACACTTACTCGCAATAATGAAACACATACTATGCGGAACGGATCACACTCATATTAAACACCATTTTAACCACTACTACACACAAAATGGCGGATGGAACGCAAATTGTAAGCTGGAACGCAAATAGCACATGCGTATTGCGTTCTAACGGTCTAACTTTCCAGAATGTTCTACAAGTTTATAAATACTGCCTATTTGAAAGAGAAAAATACATTTCTACTCAGGTGATGAACAGAGTGACTTCAGACATAACTGCTGCTAAAACTTGAGAAGACAATTCTTTCCTAATTTAATACTTTACATTGTGCAAATTACAATAAGCTATAATATATTACATTTTATTATCAAGACAGGACATAAAAAAAAAAATTAAATAGGAAAATGAGATTTATGTAGTGACATGTGACACGCACATTTATGTCTATCATGTATACTCACATGTCCCAAACACATTTATGTGTGTAGGCCCCCCCAAAAAATAAGGTTCATTTAACAAAACAACAACAAAACAAAAAAAATCTAAAAGAGGTTTATGTATACTGACATGTGACACGCACATATATGTGTATTGCCCCTGCAACAAAATTATCTTAAAACAAACTAATTAAACAACTACATTTAAATGACATTAGAAAAAAATAAGTTGGGAATATTAAAATATGACTCATGTATACTGATATGTGACACGCACATATATGTGTATCATCTATAGTCACATGTCACACACACATTTATGTATGTTGGCCAAAAAAAATTAATAAGGTTCATTTAACAATTAAAATATGATTCATGTATAATGATATGTCACACGCACACAAAAAAATTACTTTCAACTATGGAAATGTGCTTTATGTTTGTGACATATGTGTATAGCCACCACCGAAAAATAATGTTAATTGAAAATAATTACAGAAGTATATTTAAATGACATTAATTTACTGCAATTCAATAGATCACCTAAAGCTTAATCTTTCTACTTTTTTTAATATTCAGACTCTGCATCAACAGCGTCACTCAACAATTTGCACCGTGCATTGTGAAGCACAATCCCTTTTAAAGAACACCAACAAAGAAGAAGAGGTAAGATACAAAAATACATTAAATGCTGAAAAGGCCATGCTTTGCTAAATAAAAAAATATATATATATAATTCACTATTTCACTTTCTTTTTCAAATAGACACTACAAGAAGACTGGCGGATTAAGATTGCCAGGAGGGGACCCTCTGTCATTAGACACTTCAATCAAGGTAAAGTATTAAGTATAAAAAAGAACCGAACCATGAGCCTCATTCAATTGCGAGTTGGCCAATTGAATAGGGCTCTATATAAGCACATAACAGATTTTTTAGACAGACATTTTTAGTTACTGAACTTCTAACCACAATCAAGGTCTTCACTAACTAAAAACTGTCAAAAAATATGTTATGTGCTTATATAGAGCCCTATTCAATTGGTCAAAACGCAATTGATTCAGGACCTAAATATGTTTAATGGCCGAGGGCCTCATTCAAATGTGATTTGCCCATTTCAATAGGGCTCTATATAAGCACAGAGCATATTTTTTTACAGAAGTTTTTAGTTAGTGAAGACCTTGCTTTTGGATAGAAGTTCACTAACTAAAAACTTCTGTAAAAAAAGATGCTCTGTGCTCATATTGAGCCCAATTCCATTGCGAAAAATGAAATTCAATGAGGCCCTCACAATATAACAAATCCAGCAACCAAAGGCCCTCATTCAATTGATATTTTGGACAATTCAATAGGGCTCCAAATAAGCACATTTAGGGCCTCATTCTATTAGCGGCCGCAGCCGTTGCGGGGCCGCAAGGACCGGCCGCAAGCTATTCTGCTATTCTATTCCCTTACGGCCGGGGATTCCGGCAGGCTTGCGGCCGGTGCCTTGCTATCTCTTGCGGCCGCTCGCGCCGGAGGAAAGCCTTTGATCTAAAACGGCCGCACGAGATTTGCAATTCAATTGCTCCGGGAAACCTCTCTGCAAGGCTAAAAACGAGCCGCAGTTTACTTGCAGGAAAGAGGTCTCGCTAGCACCAATTAAGCACATAAAATAGCTCAAATAAAGCCATCCTGCACTTTGAGAAGACTATAAAGGGATTTTAGGTGTTAGAAAAAATAGCACATAATTATCCTGTACTCAAATCCGTAAAATATTTTATTTTTAATATCCGTAAAATATCCATGTAAAAAGTCCAGAGTGCTTGGAGCACCTCAGACACACCCACGCCGCAGCCGGAAAATAAACAGTTAATTTGAACTCGGGTTTGGGCAGATGTGCAAGCTTGAGAGTGGGTTTCTTTTAATCCTCATGTCCCCCAATATGATCCCTAGCATTTACAGAGCTGTACAGTGCAGGCTTGAATTTATTTTTGAGTTTTTATATTTCTGAGATTACGGCCGGTTCCAAGATATGCGGCCGGCCGTAAAAGGAGATCCTTGCGGGGCCGTATAATAGAATCGCGAGTTAACTGAACCCCCGCAAGGAATCGCAGCCTTACGGCCGATTTACGGCCGATAATAGAATGAGGCCCTTAGAACCCTATTGAATTGGCCAAACTGCAATTGAATGAGGGCCAAAGTATGCAACATATGGTACACACAAAGTGGTACACACAAAACACATAGCAAACTAAATTCATATTCTTTTTCAATGTTTAACAACCTATAAGCATTAGAAAAAAAAATACATAAGTATAACAAAAGTGGTGCCCATCCATCAGGATTGTACGAAAACTCACACAAACACATAGCAAACTACATTTATATTCTTATTTAATGTTTAACAACCTATAAGCATTACAAAAAAACATAAATAAGCATACCAACAGTGGTGCGCACCAAACAGGATTGAACGAAAACTCACACAAACACATAGCAAACTACATTTATATTCTTATTTAATGTTTAACAACCAATAAGCATTACAAAAAAACATAAATAAGCATACCAACAGTGGTGCGCACCATACAGGATTGTATGAAAACTCACACAAACACATAGCAAACTACATTTAGATTCTTATTTAATGTTTAACAACCTATAAGCCTTAGAAAGAAGCCTAAATAAGCATACCAACATTGGTGCGCACCAAACAGGATTGTATGAAAACTCACACAAACACATAGCAAACTACATTTATATTCTTATTTAATGTTTAACAACATATAAGCATTACAAAAAAACATAAATAAGCATACCAACAGTGGTGTGCACCAAACAGTATTGTATAAAAACTCACACAAACACATAGCAAACTACATTTAGATTCTTATTTAATGTTTAACAACGTATAAGCATTAAAAAAACATAAATAAGCATACCAACAGTGGTGCGCACCAAACAGGATTGTATGAAAACTCACACAAACACATAGCAAACTACATTTAGATTCTTATTTAATGTTTAACAACCTATAAGCCTTACAAAAAAGCCTAAATAAGCATAACTAAATTGGCGCGCACCAAACAGGATTGTACGAAAACTCACATAAACATATAGCAAACTAAATTAATATTCTTTTGCAATGTTTAACAACCTATAAGACGTACAAAAAAGCCTACATAAGCATACCAAAAGTGGTGCGCACCAAACAGGATTGTACGAAAACTCACACAAACACATACCAAACTACATTTATATTCTTATTTAATGTTTAACAACCTATAAGCCTTAGAAAAAAGCCTAAATAAGCATACCAAAAGTGGTGCGCACCAAACAGGATTGTATAAAAACACAGAAATAATGTCATTTTTTCATTAATACAAAGACATTCAAATAACATAACATTTTCATTTTTATTTTATAACAGATACTGCGTCAAGAACATCGGAACAGGAGTTTTAACTGAGGACCAGACCAGCGGACGAGGACTTTCAACAGAGGACTACACCATCGGACGAGGACTTTCAACACAGGACCAGACCATCGGACGAAGGCGTTCAACACAGGACCAACAAAGAATTTTGCTTGAAATCAAACTTCAACCAAGGTACAGTATAACAAGTAAAAAAAGAGAAAAAAAAAATAAAGATCTTAGCTTTGCATCGATGTCAACAGAAAATAAAATTTAAAATAAACCACCGGTAACTATAACTGTTGAAAAAATATAACTAACCCATTTTTCATCTATCTCTTATTTGTCTTTTAGGGCCAATAATCTTTAACAGTAAATATAAACTTCAATGTAACCTTAAAAAAAAAATTGCATAGTCCAAAAAAATCTAAAAACACAGAATCTATACAATTTGTCATTGTAACATTCCAGTCCTAAACCCTAATTTAATTGCCATTTGACAAATTGAATAGTGCTGTAAATAAGGACATAACATCTTTTTGAAAATACCTTTTTAGTTACTGAAACACTTGCTTTTGGATACATGTTTAATAAATAAAAACTTCTTTAAATAATTATCTGATGGCCTTATTTAGACCTCTATTCAATTGACCGCATTGAAATTGATTAAGTATAAAATGTAAACACACTGTTGATAACAATTTGTCATGAAAAACAACTTAACATCTCAAAATAAACTAATGATACATTATTTTATTTTTACAGATTAACATGGCTGATAACGAGAGTAAACAAGAAAAGAAAAGACGCCAAGCTAGAGAACGACGACAGAGAGCAGACAGCCAGCAGACACTGGAGAAGAAGGAAATTCGACGAGAAAAAGAACGCAAAAGAATTGCAAGCTAAAGACTGTCACCTGCAGAAATTAAAGATATGTCAAAAAAAGCAACCTGTTGCTCAAACATCAGATGACATTTTACCTGAAAAAATACAACAGATACCAAAAAAAGCAACAAAAAAAACAAAGCATTTAGAACCGTTTCATGAAACATTACATGACATTTTACCTCAAACAATACAACATATACCAAGAAAAGCCACGAAAAAAACAAAGCATTTAGAACCTGTTGTTGAAACATTATATGACACTTCACCTGATGAATATGAAAGTCAAAATCCTATATGCTTTGCAAATTGTCCTCTACTCAAGTCTTTAGCAGTAGAGGTTCATAGTTGTGGGGACATGACCCAGAGATGGCCAATTTATTAGTTGCTGTCAAAAATGCAAGTTCAAACTTCCAGAAAGGAAACAATTTCCTCTCTATTTACAAAACATTATGACTGAACCTACTTTTCCAAACTATAAATTTTTTTAAAACAAACATAAGATCCTACAATAGTGCCATATCCTTTGCATCCATGGGGGCAACATTAGCTGCTAATGTACCAGGACATGGTCCTTACTGTTTTAAAGTCCAAGGACAAATTTATCATCACACTTCCCATTTACATCCAGAGGAAGGAAATCAAAGAAAATTCGCTCAACTATATGTCCTAGATACAATGGAAGCTGTTGACCAACGTATGCAGATGGAAGAAAATAAAAAATGCTTACACAGTGTTTTTATAGAGCTAAATAACATTATGGACAACAATCCCTACAGTAAAGCTTATAAAAAATTGGCAGAAGTAGAAAATGAACAACTACTTCATGTACAAAGACATCAATTACCAATGCTGAAGGTTAATATGGTGCTTAAAAGAGACAGACATACTGATAAACGTCGTTATAACTTGCCAACATCAAATGAGGTTGCAATGGTGTTTCAGAATGATGAAGGAGAACCACCATTTCAAAGAGACATTGGAATATATCCCAGAAATGAGGAGCAACCGTTTATTAACTTAGTTATTAATTTAGATCCAATGACATATCCCATCTTTTTCCCACACGGAGAAGCAGGTTGGCAACCAAAATGAACTCTTCCCAGTTACACAAATGCTAAAGCCAGAATCCGAAATAATGTTTCTATGCTTGAATTTAAAGTAGCTCAAATTGCCATTTGCAATGTATTTAATCCAATTTTATGTGGTGGGAAACTAACACAACAATGGATTATTGATTCATATTTGCAAGTTGAGGCAAATAATTTAAACTTTATCAAATATCAACAAGATAAACTCCGTGTAGAACAATATTCTGGATTAATGGACTATGTTGCTGACGTGGCTACAAGCAGAGACATGACAGCTGGCAAAGCCATCATTTTACCATCTTCCTTTCAAGGATCTCCTCGGAATATGAGAGAAAGATACAATGATGCTATGGCTATTGTCACTAAATTTGGCAAACCCGATTTATTTGTGACATTTACATGTAATCCACAATGGCCAGAAATTACACAAAATCTACTTCTTGGACAAACTGCTTCAGATCGACCAGATTTAGTAGCCAGAGTTTTTAAGATTAAATTAAATGAATTAATATGTGACTTCACTATAAATCAGTTATTTGGCAAATGTCTTGCTTATGTATATACCATTGAATTTAAAAAAAGAGGCCTTCCACATGCACATCTTCTAATAATACTTCAAGAAAAAGATAAATTAGATACTTCAGACAAAGTAGATGCAGTCATTGTTGCTGAACTACCAGATCCAGAACTATATGGTAGACTATATGAGATTGTTACTCATCGCATGATTCATGGACCCTGTGGTGACCTTAATCCACAATCACCATGTATGGAAAATAAGAAATGTTCCAAAGAATTTCCAAAAGGTTATAGAGACAAATCATATGCCAATTGTGATGGATATCCACTTTATAAAAGAAGAGAAGGAGATAGTGCCATTATTCGTGGAAAAAAAGTGGACAATAGATATGTAGTACCCTACAATCCACATTTACTCATGAAGTACAACGCCCACATCAACGTAGAAGCCTGCACTTCCATCAAATCCATTAAATATGTCTACAAATATATTTACAAAGGTTACGATGCAGCTACTGTAGTCGTCAAAAGTGCAGACAACCCTGAAAGTAGTGAGTTAGTACATGATGAACTTGCATCTCATGTAGATGGTCGCTATGTCAGTGCGCCAGAAGCTATGTGGCGGCTTTTAAAATTTGAAATGCATGATAGATCACTTGCAGTATATAGGTTAGCAGTACATTTGCCACAACGACATTTAGTCTATTTCCATGCTGGAAATGAAATGAATGCATTGGCCCAAAGTGAAGATCGTCACACTACACTAACTGCATGGTTTGCATTAAATTCCACTGATGCTGAAGCAACACAATACTTATATATTGAAATTCCATATCACTATGTTTTTGTGAATGGATTATCGAGATCAAGAAAAACCAGAGGCAATAAAATTATTCCAAGAATTTACACAGTCAGTCCAAGAGATGTTGAACGTTTTTGCTTACGGATATTACTTTTAAATGTTCCAGGAGCACAAAGTTTTGAACAATTAAGAACTGTTAATGACATTGTATATGAATCCTTCCATTTAGCTGCAAGACATAGAAACTTACTCGCTGATGATACAGAGTGGGAAAGATGTTTAGAAGAAGCAGCACAATGTCAAATGCCACGACAGATGAGAGAACAATTTGCTTTTATTTGTATCTTCTCAAATGCTCCAAATGCATTAGCTTTGTGGGAGACTTTTAAAAGTAATATGGCTGAAGACTTTATGCGACGATACAATGAACCCATTGCACACTTAAAAGCGTTAATGGAAATCCAAGAAGTCTTTTTAACTCATGGATTAAGTTGTGCAAGTTTTAATTTGCCTGATCCAGGTCTTATAGATGACATTAACTTTGAAGACTATGACATTCAACTACAAGCAGAAAGAACAGAAGAAAGACTTGCAACTTTAAATACACTACAATTGCAAGCATTTCATGCCATTAAAAATGCTATAGATGATGACATGGTGACAGGGCGTTATTTCTATCTTGATGGACCTGGCGGATCAGGAAAAACATATTTGTACAATTTATTAATGAGTTCAGTACGAGCACAAGGAAAAATAGCAATGGCGTTTGCCACTACTGGAATTGCTGCACTTTTATTAGAAGGTGGAAGAACTGTTCATAGTGGATTTAAACTGCCAGTGCCTATTTTAGAAAATTCTGTGTCAGATATTTGCATGACATCCTTACAAGCAAAGAAATTGAAGAAATGTAAATTAATTATAATAGATGAGGCCACAATGATGTCATGCTATGCCCTCCAATGTATTGACCGTTTGCTTCGTGAAGTCATGGATAATATTTTTTCATTTGGTGGAAAGGTAATGTTGTTGGGTGGCGATTTTAGACAAACATTACCTGTCGTTGTACATGGAAATCGAACTGACATTATCGAAACCTGTATCAAGTCAAGCATAGTATGGAAACATTTTACCCATCTTCAACTGAAACAAAAATATGAGATCAGAAGGCCAAACTGATTTCAATGATTGGCTTATTAAAATTGGAGAAGGCAGAACAGAAAAAATATTACATTTACCTGACGACACTGTAGAGATCCCACCTCATATGATTTGTCAACAAGATATTATATCGGCTATATTTGAAGGGAGCATAAATAACGAAGAATATTCCGAGCTTGCCAACCAAGTTATACTGACGTGTAAAAATAAAGATGCATTAATACTCAATAATGAAATCTTTAAAAAAATTAATGCACCACAAAGAAATTATCACAGTGCTGATTCTGTACTTGCTGATGACAATGAAAGTCAGGCAAACTTTTCAACTGAATTCATAAACTCTCTAACTCCTTCTGGAATGCCACCACATATTTTGCAGCTAAAGAAAGGTGCAATTATCATGTTACTGCGAAATATGAACCCCAAAAAAGGCCTACGCAATGGCACAAGATTAATTGTTCAACAATTAAAGGACCATTTTATAGATGCTGAAATTTTAACTGGGACCCATAAAGGAGAGAGAGTTTTCATACCAAGAATAGATTTAGCACCAAGTGAAAGTAGTCTCCCTTTTATACTTCAAAGAAGACAATTTCCCATTATTATGGCATTTGCCATGACTATTAATAAATCACAAGGTCAAACTTTCAAATCTGTGGGTATTTTCTTGGAAGAACCAGTATTTGCACATGGTCAATTGTACGTTGCGTTGTCACGGTGCAAAAATCCACAGGCTATTAAAGTTTACATTGAAAACAATGAAAGTCAAGGTGATTTATTAGAAGATGGACGTATTTTTACTAAAAACATTGTCTACTATGAAGTACTATAACTTTGCAGGATACAAATTAAAGATGCCAATTTTTTTTAAAAGCATTCCAAAATACATAACAATTGGTTGTTTAATTCAGTCATAATTAATTGAAGTACTGTTTATGAATGATTCGCCTCACAAAATACTTGCCTTGCATTGTTAGTAAAAATTATGTTAAAATGTGAAGGAACTATGTTAATGTTTCTAATGTTACAAGTTTAAAAAATATATTTTCAAGTTATTTCATTCAACAGATTACAAAGTGGATTTTAAGAGGTCAAGCACCTTTTAAGTCACAATGTAAATATTGTCTGTTATCTTAAGATTACTACCTAGATTAATGTGTATCGCCAGTTTATGTGGTCAGTAATGAATTACTTTAATTACGTACATTTTAAGGAGAGTTTTTACTGTATGCCTTCCTCTACATTCAATGTATATTCAAGTTAACAATTATTGTGATAGAAATTGCATGTTAATACTGATTAATTTAAAGGTCAACTGTTTTTACATTCAAATGTTAATACTTTTAATAAAAAATTAGGTTACAAAATGTATTCACTATGTTCCTGTTTATAATGTTCAAAATTATACCAATGTTTTGTCAACTTCTAAACTTACATAAAAAATAAAGTTCAAGTTTAAAAAGATATACTTTGAAGGTTATTGCTTACATATATTTTAAACTTCATGTTAAAATTCGGGACGTTTCAAGAAGGCTTTTTACTTTTTGCTTTCCTATTCATTCAATGTATATTAAAGTTAACAATTCTTCAGATACAAATTACATTTTAAAAAACCATTACATCAACATTTTACAAAAATACACGTTCATATTAAAATACTTACAAGTGTCAAAAATATGTGTTAATAACTAAACAACTTGACAAACATATACATCACATTGCTGTCATTTTTTGACGGGCAAGTCGCTAGTGTTTATATATTAATAAGACATTTGGTAGCAAATACCATAGGAACTAGTATTCCTGAGTTTCCATTCTACATTCTCTACCAACCAACGAAAGTCAAGACGTCATCCCTTAAGGTTAGAAGAAAAAAGATTGCACCTTAAAGAAAGAAAATGTTTCTTCACAGAAAAAAAAGAAAGCAGAAACGATAGATAACTTTAAAAAGTGGTTGGATATATTTTTGAATAAAAAGGGCATACAGGGTTAACATGGATAACTAAAAAAGGAGGAGTATTGTTCCAGAGAGTGACCCAATTGCCAGTATTTTGGGATCAGGAATTATTTTTCCTCCTCTAATGAGACATTTGGCAATGTTTCAATATTTTTGCTGTCCTCTGGATCAATTGGTGTCCTCTGGATCAAAGGATCAAAGGAGATCTGAAAAGGCTCAATTTGATGGACTAAAGGTCTTTTTTTAAATCTCAATTACTATATTACTATGTTACTAATTCAATGTGGTTGTCAATAATATTTATATATCATGATGGAGAAAAATGCAGCCTTTACAGACAGTAAATTTCAATCCATCATTACAAAACTGTGGTAATGCTCTAACAATGGCTACATGTTATAATTAGGAAAATTAATATTCAATGTTAATCTTATTTTGAAACATGAGTTTCTAAATATCCAGTTAGGCTATTTGTCTCCACCCCTTATGAGATCATCAAGGAGTGTGAGTAACTCAGACAGGGTTGCAGTCCTAAATGATCAGACACAACTGTGTGTCTATACAGGAACAAAAGCTCTTCTTTTTTATATTGCAACATTTCTGGAATGTAGACTTCTAAACACTAATTGATTGATATTTACACGCCATGTTTTACTGACGTCATGATGGCTGTCTCATTTACTATTGGCTTTTTCTAAATCAGTAGGTACGGACTTGCTAAATGGATCATGATCATGCCCTGAAATGCTACTTACGTGTGCATAGTTTATGGTTTTGGCTTTCGGCCATGTAGTTGTGGGCTTGTTCAATTTAATCTCTCTGTAAATACTGCAAATTTCAAGCCCGTAGACTTACGGGCTGTATGAAGGTAACTGTGGGCTGTAATTTAATGAGGGCCATGGAGTATACATTGGTTTACCCTGGCAAGGATACAAGCTTCTGTCTGACCATTTAGGACTTTGTTCCTTTCAGAGTTGATAATCCTTTCATTGATATCCTCAGAGACAAGCAGCTCAACTGGAAGTTTAGAAAATATTTTTTTGAAAGTAAGCTGAATAATGAGTTTTGCCTTTCTAACTCATTGAGTAAGAATTTCATTAAAGATGCATGTCTAATTAAAACATCTAGGTCCTGTAATTAGTGCCTCACAGTGGTCCTTTTAAAGCAGAACTAATACACAAAACAACAAAACAAACAACTATTAAATGTGATAATATTCTTAAACAGCAATGACCTTAAACATAATTTTGTTCATAAATTCTATGAGATAAAGTCTTCTCAAAACTACCCTGACCAATATTCATTCATCCCATTACTATGGATGGATACTTTACATAATTATTATTGGTTGACAATCTACTTAAATTTGTACTTGTAAGTGTATTTTGCTGCAATGTTAGATAAATTGTAACAAACAAGGCTCTATTCTTCAGTGATAGTGTTGCTTGACTCAACATAGTGCACAAATTAGTTCTCTAAAATAAAATAAAACATTAAAACAAAACAATTGTTAAATACTACTTTACTATTTTATGGAGCATGGCTGATTCAATAATTAGATTCAATAACACTTTAAAAGCTGGCCGTCTGATCACCCTAATTTCAAAATCTTAAGTGCTGAATTTAAATTTCAATTGGCTCAGTACCACTTACGTATGCTGTTTATTTCAACTAGATGTTATTTGCTTTCTAGAAGAACATTTTACAGTTTATGTTATCCTGGGTCTGCAGTTAATGTGTCCCCTGCAGGCAGACTTTTTATAAATGAGAAAGAAATTCAATTACTGAAGTCCTGATAACTTATAACAGCAGAATACAAATGCATTACGATATTTAAATGTTTATCTTGAAGGTATGCACTTGTTTCTCTGTATACTATAAAATAGTGTGTGATTCTAACAGTGTACCGGAGTGGATACATGTGTCTTAACAATGCAATATTTTGAATGAGTTTACAATTTTTGGACTCCATGGGCTCTATTTTAGTATAGAGAAGTACAATGTGAATATACACAATCACCTGTGTCACTGTATTATTTGGTGTTGACCCAAAACACATTAATTTTACAGGATGTCACTATTGCTAATACTTACAATTTGTTGTTGTTTAGTTGTTCATTGGCGTCCTACTATCCGTGAATCTATGGACCGCAGCACGCTAGGCACTTCTCAGTCACTGCCCCTCTGATCTCCATCAGGTTCATGTTCATTGCTTTAGTGACCTTATCTATCCATCTCCGCCTCTGTTGTCCCTGTCTTCTTGTGCCTTCAATCTCTCCTAGCATCAAAGTTCTTTCTAGGATATCCTGCCATCTCATGATATGGCCAAAACATTTGAGCTTCAGCCTCATACCTTCTAGTGACAATTTAAAGGCGTCAATTCTATGGTGCTCAGACTTCTTTATGGTCTAGCTCTCACATCTGTATGTTACTACTGGGAATACCATAGTTCTAACTATGTGGACCGTTGTCGATAGATTAATATCTTTATTTTTAATAGCTTATCCAAGCTTACCATAGTTTTCCTCCTCAGTAGCAAACGTCTTTTAATTTCATGACTACAGTCACCATCTGCAGAGATCTTGGATCCCAGGAAAATAAAATCTGTCACTGTCTCCACTTATTTCTATTTGTCAGGAACTGAGATTTCTATTTGCCTTGATCTGTGTCTTTTTAATGTTGAGCAGCAGGCCAACTTTTGAACTCTATTATTTTACCCTCATCAATAGGTCCTTTAGTTCCTCCTCACTTTCAGCCATTAAAGTAGTATCATTTGTGTATCTATGGTTGTTGATATTTCTTCCAGCAAAATTGATTACCGCTTTGAATTTATCCAGTCCAGCCTTATGCATATAAGTTGAAGTCTGGCTCCAGCTCATTTGAAAAACTATTGAAGTCATAGCTGCTTTTAAGATCCTTTCTATATAGATCTTCAGTGTATGTCTTCAGGAGGAGGATGAGATGATCTCAGAATTCCAATCTTTTTAGGAATATGTCACATTTTGTTGTGATCCACACAGTCAAATGCTTTATAATAGTCTATGAAGCATAAGTAAATGCTTTTCTGGAACTCTCTTGCTTTCTCTATTATCCATCCGACATTGGTAATTTGATCTCTTGTGCCTCGTCCTCTGCGGAAACCCATTTTGCACATCCGGTAGTTGGAATCAAGCTACATGAAACTTAAAAATTACCTTGCTGTCATGTGAAATCAGTGCAATTGTTTGATAATTGGAGCACTCCTTCGCACTGCGTTTTTGGGGATTGGAATGTAGATCAACCTTTTCCCGTCTATTGGCCATTGTTGAGTTTTCCAAATGTGTTGGCAAAAGGCAAGCAACATTTGCACAGCATCAGCATGTAGAATTTTGAATAGATTCCATCAACTCCTACAGCCTTATTATCAGCAAGACATCCTAGGGCCCATTTCAGATGTCTGGCTCCAGCTCATTGGACAAACTATTGAGGTCATCCCTACTGATAAGATCCTTCCTTTATAGATCTTCAGTGTATTCCTGCCATTTGTCTAATTTGTTTACTCTTCTTCTGTTAAGTCCCTGCTATATTTATCTTTAATCATGTCCACTTTGGCATGAAAGCTGCCCTTGAGATCCCCAATTTTCTTGACGTGATGTTGTGAGGAATTGACACTGCTGGGTTTTGAACCCTGGTCCCCAGGCTGCTGAACCTCTTCCCTACCACTGCGCCAGCCTGCCTTTGTGAATTTCCTTGAGATCTGATAAACCTTGATTCTGCTAGCAATAGTATCAGTGAATAGTCTCTTCAGCTGTGTCTGGTCAGGTGTCTGGTCCTAGGCCTATATAAGGCACTTCCTGTCTATGTACCTTGCCAGATTATTGTGGTTCCTGTTCCCTTCAATAAAGCTTGTTCCTGTTTCACCTACAAGTTGCTGAATTGGATCATTGCTGACCTAGACTGCTGGTCTCCAAAACAGGGTGCTGGTCCATCAGCAGCAAGATGGTCACCCACATCACCATTGTGGGAATCACCCCCGGGCCCTCAAGCGCATCATGGGCACTGCCATTTGATACGCCTCCACCTCACATGTCATGGAGCCGGCAACCACCTCCACAGATGTCCTGGCACTTGAGATCACCTCAGTAGGCCCACCACTGCCAACTGGTCAGATGGCATGGATGGCTTGGCCAGACCCCACCACTCCTCCACTCCTAACGTGGCCTCAACAAATTGGCCCCAACAAACTTGGGCTACACCACCTCCACGGCTAAAACCACCACCACGGATGACACCAACACCACCCCCACAGGCCACACCAACACCATCACCACGGGCATCTCAGGCATCACCACAGCTCATTGACAGGCCCGGTATGTCCAGTGACAGACCTCACACCTCCTCAGAAGCTACTTTGAGGAATCTCATACACCATATCCAGATGGAGGACGAAAACAATGTCACCTTAATTTAGCTACTGACATCCCAACTGGAAAGGCAAAATGAGATAGCAACCACTCATGTTGACAGCATCGGATCGCTATATGGTGAGGTGAGGAGGCTAAATCGAAGGATGGAGAGGTATGAGCGAAAAGCTCTTAGGGACAGACAATTTCATGGAGTGGCTAGTGCAATTGGCGGAAGGCCAGGTTATATCTCTACAGCCTTCTTCCACAGGCTCCATCCCACCACAACCAGAGCCTGCAGCCTCCTCATCTAACACCTTACCGCCAATGCCAGCTGCTACACAGCCTCCCCGGGTGGACGCACCCCTCTCTCCAATATATACTCGCTGTGGTAGAGGGAGGAAGGGCACGAGCCTAGTGTTGAGAAAGAGGAGGAAGGTCAGAACATCCCCTAAGTCCTCCCCATCCAAACTCCTCAATGAATATTATTTTGTATTAATGTTGACATACTATTGGCTGGCTACAGAATGTGTACACGTATGGTTATGTTGAATATTTCTGTAATTGATGTTCAATGTGGATTGCCATTTAGATGAGGTGTTGAGGTCAATCCAAATAGTTTTTTGATTGATATCTTGTTCTGGTCTCTGTAGGTCTTAATAGCCAATCTCACGACCATGAAGGCATGTTCCTCAACCTCCTCTTTCTGTTTTCCAGATTCTGATCATCTATTTGGGATTATTCCTTAATATATGAAAACACACTGTGCGTGGAAAAGATTTGTATGAAATTATCCATGCGATATTGCATCTGTTTAATTGAGCAGATGCTAATCAAAATTTAGTGCTATGCGCATTACTGGTTACTTCAATTAAATGGAGTGATTTCTGATGATCCTTTTTGTTTCATCAGATTCCGGTTGCAGTGGTGCAGTGACCACATGTGACCCTGGTAGGTGCTATGCATCATGCTTATTCTAGACTATGACACTACCCCCTTTAGGTATCCCCTTTTTCCAAAAAGCCTCTTGCCCTTCCAGGTTTTGCCCACACCACACCCATGATATTAATGCACAGTTTTATACATTTCTGAGTGTGCTCTGTGTATGAAAAAAAAGCTTTGTTATAATGTGTCAGTGTGTTTTCAATGGTTGGGTTTTTGGGACATCCACATACATCACATTTGTGTCACATTCCTATATCAGTGAACTAATGAGCCCTAGTTACTATTCAATAGATTAATACATACATTAATAATAATAATAATAATAATATAATAATATAGAGTT
Organism: Discoglossus pictus; assembly: GCA_027410445.1. Classification (NCBI taxonomy): domain Eukaryota; kingdom Metazoa; phylum Chordata; class Amphibia; order Anura; family Alytidae; genus Discoglossus; species Discoglossus pictus. Next base: position 115,794,928 of record CM050163.1, read on the forward strand.
AATACACATGAAAGGTCCAATTTGTGATACTGTGGAGTAACAACAAGGCCTGATAAGAATATGACCAGTGATAATGTGAATTGATTGATACCAAAACACTTGATAGGATATCACCACATGATGATGGGTATACATCTTGCCACCAGCAATGGGCGTGGGACTTTCCAGGATGGGTGTAGCGGAAATTATCCCTGATGGAGGTTAGTTGGCTGTTGCTCTATGTGCCTCTGCATAGCCTCCATGTGTGTTTGCGGCCCTTCCTGATGGATTAGTGTAGATTAGCGTGGTGTATGTTCCCCTTCTGGATCGCTACCTTGTGGTGGTGAAGAGGCTTGGGTACTTCAATGAAGCTGTGAGCTATACCATGCAGGGTCACTATAGGTTGGCAGGTCATAACAGAGAGGTCAGACAAATTGCGGTCCACTGGAAGGAATTGGCAACCCACTCCAGTATCTTTGGCATGCAAACCTTGTGTAAAAGCACAGACAAGCTAAGTGTGCTCCACAGTGAGTCAGACATGACTGAATGACTAAACAACAAAATATAAAATGTTCCCCCCTGGTCTTTAATACATGTCATGTGGCGGTGTAATTTGGTCTCTATTTATTTTCCCAATGTAGACCTGATGAGTGAGATGTACACCCCTCACATTTTTGTAAATATTTTATTATATCTTTCCATGTGACAACACTGAAGAAATGACACTCTGTGTGAGGAATTGACTCTGCTGGGTTTTGAACCCTGGTCCACAGGCTGCTGAACCTCTTCCCTACCACTGCGCCTGCCTGCCTTTGTGAATTTCCTTGAGATCTGATAAACCTTGACACTGCTAGCAATAGTATCAGTGACTAGTCTCTTAGCTGTGTCTGGTCAGGTGTCTGGTCCTTGGCCTATATAAGGCACTTCCTGTCTATGTACCTTGCCAGATTATTGTGGTTCCTGTTCCCTTCAATAAAGCTTGTTCCTGTTTCACCTACAAGTTGCTGAATTGGATCATTGCTGACATAGGCTGCTGGTCTCCTAAACCTTGTGATTCCTATATCATTACACTCTGCTACAATGTAAAGTAGTAAATGTACAGCCTGTATAACAATGTAAATTTGCTGTCTCCTCAAAATAACTCAACACACAGCCATTAATGTCTAAACCATTGTCAACAAAAGTGAGTGGGCTCAAAGTGTCAATATTTTGTGTGGCCACCATTATTTTCCAGCACTGCCTTAACCCTCATGGGAATGAAGTTCACCAGAGCTTCACAGTTTGCCACTGGAGTCCTCTTCCACTCCTCTATAATGACATCACGGAGCTGGTGGATGTTACCTACCCTCACCTTCCATTTGAGGATGCCCAGCAGATGCTCAATAGGGTTTAGCTCTGGTGACATGCTTGGCCAGTCCATCACCTTTTACCTTCAGCTTCTTTGAAAAATATGTCTCTACGTGTATATATGTTTTCTATAATATTTTGTGTTGATTCCCCCTATATACATATACCTGATGAAATTCAGATGCTACCTCCACTCTCTCTGCATTACTGTTTATGTTCAAAATGAGGGTTGCATCTCATATCAGTGTTTTTGTGCTCTTTGTGCCTTATCCGTTTATCTGTAATTTAGGGATTATTTCAACAGCCTTTCCTCAGTATAGATGTATACTTTTGGTGGAGGGAAGTTTCATGGTCTGGGCCGACATGAGTGCTGCTGCCATGTGGGAGCTACAGTTCATTGAGGAAACCATAAATGCCAACATGTACTGTGACATACTGAAGCAGAGCATGATCCCCTCACTTTGCAGACTGGGCCGCAGGGCAGTATTCCAACATCATAACGACAACAATCACTCCTCCAAGATGACCACTGCCTTGCTAAAGAAGCTGATGGTAAAGGTAATGAACTGGCCAAGCATGTAACTAGACCTAAACCCTATTGAGCATCTGTGGGGCATCCTCAAACGGAAGGTGGGGGAGTGCAAGGTCTCTAACATCCACCAGCTCTGTGATGTCATCATGGAGGAGTGCAAGAGGACTCCATTGCAACATGTGAAGCTCTGGTGAACTCCATGCCCATGAGGGTTAAGGCAGTGCTGGAAAATAATGGTGGTCACACAAAATATTGACACGTTGGGCCCAATTTGGACATTTCCACTTTTTGGGTGTACTCACTTTTGCCAACAGTTTAGACATTTATGACTGTGTGTTGAGTTATTTTCAGGGGACAGCAAATTTACACTGTTATACAGGCGGTACACTTACTACTTTACATTGTAGCAGAGTGTCATTTCTTCAGTGCTGTCACATGAAAAGATATAATAAAATATTTACGAAAATCTGAGTGGTGTGCTCACTTTTGTGAGATACTGTATATAAGATTATGTTTTTATCTTTAGGGTCCACATTAGAGCCTCTGTGAGTGAGAAAGGGATAATATAACAGGCAGTTTCATGTTTTTGTGTTACAATTTAATCAGGCTGTGTGTCTTTAATTGCTTTCAGCGTCTTGCAGCAAGACTTTTCATATTGGCATATGCATGACCATGCCAATATATAAAAAAATATATTTTTAAGGCCTATTTGTTACTTGGGAATTGTTGTGCAATGAACTATAATGCCTTCCATTACTTTCCCCATATTTTAAAGTCAATTGGTGTGTTTTAATTGCCTTTTGCAGTGTTACAAACTAGTATGTAAACCCTTTGGAACGCATACTATTTTGGCCAACATTTGCAGGTTTTAATACAATTGCGGCCTTGGGTAATTGTAGCAATTGAATAGCGATTTTAATGATTGTAACATATGCTGCCTTGACAGATCAAAAGCTTAGACGGGTTGTAAGATACAGTTTTAACAACCACAGGGGTTTTCAGCCTGTAACCAGTACATAGTTTGTGGCTCGCTAAAAGAAGCCAATTGAATAGCAAATTAGTTTATGGGCTCCATTACAGGCTGCCGTAACTTACAATTGCTCAATTGAATAGGGCCTAAATCTGTAGTTATGTTAGGTAAATAGGAAGTGTTATGATTATGACATAAAAATAATATTATCATATAATGGTAAATATTCACATTTCTCTTATACCAAGCAATCAATATTCTGCTTCCTCCTGCAAAAATTCTCTCATCACATGGAAAGATGGAACATTTTACCATGAAATGTGTCAGTTTGCATCCATTTTCTAGTTATTAACAATTTAGCAGCAAATAATATCTGGATTATCAGAAGTGAAAACATCCACTATAATTAAAAAAATCGCATGTTTGCAAATTAACAAACTAGCGACATTAGGATTTTTGAAAACTCTGTTTATAATTAACAGCATCCATCTGGTCTTTGTGGCATCGCTTCCAGAGATCTCGATTATGAGGGGTGAGGAAAAGAGAGGGGTCAGAAGTATTTTTTAGAACATTGAATCTGATTGAATTGATGGCACCTCTTCCCCCTCACAGGTCCAGAAACAGGCAGTGTGTATTATTACATGCAAGCAATGCTCCCCTCACACAAACTAACCTGGATGTATCCAGAATCCAGCAAGGCCATTACATTTTTTTTCATTACTAATTAACTTTCATGACTTCCTTGCAAACTATGCGCTTAATCAGACTCAGATTTTCAAGCATATACTTTGTTTTCATTATATAAATTAATATTTAGGTATTTTCATTGGGCCAAAATCCAACAATGCTGTTGTGGGTTGAGGGGAGGAAATTTTTTGTCCAAAACGTTTATAAAAGTGCCACCATTCCCACAGTTCCTTCAAAACCTGTCGTACACATTTGAAAACATCTTTTTGTGAATCTGCCAGGTACCAAACACAAATCATGTAAGACTTTGAAACAAAATTCAGAATGAGTTGGTAAAAAAAGAGTAATGTTTTCATTACATATTAAACTAAGGTCACTTTCTTTTTTATTAATTTCGCATTATTTCACAGATATTTTAATAAATGTAACAATGCCAGAGAAAGCTACTCAGTGAATATGAAATGTGATTTGGAAGAAACTAATTTCCTAAGAAGTGTATTGGAAAGTATGGGAAAGTGTTTCTTTAAATGATTTAAAGTAACTACTTAACTGGAGAATCATAAAGAAATCTTGTATGTATGTAAGTATTTTCATTTGTATAGTGTAGATTTTCAGAGTAAAGTTAGAAAATAATAAAAATGACAGTATAAGTGCATTTAACATAACAGCTATGAATGAGTTAGACATTAATTACAACAAACAAATTATAATGTGTTTATATGGAGAAAAGACACACACAGACACATTAAAAAGGGTAAGTGCATGTGGAATTAAATTTTCAAGTTCATTAAGGATACTGTTTGAAAGCACTTTTAAGGATGTAAGGTTTAAACTAACCCTTGAAAGAATGAGGTTCAGCACTTCACATGTATTGTATGGCAGTGCATTCTAGGTTACTCGTGAGAAAGGTTTTAGTCAAAAGAAGCTCTATAACTGTAAGGAACAGTGAGCTGACATTCCTGTGCAGAGCGAACAAGTCAAGTTGGGGTATAGAGAAACATTTAAATATATGAGGAGGAATTGTGGAGTGAATAGTCTTGAAGCAGTGGAGTTTTTCTTGACTTTATTGGAAGCTGATAAGGGATTTTGACACAGGCAATGAAAAATAACCCTTCGAAGAGAGTAAAATGCTTCAAGCAGAGAGTATTATGTTGCAGTGATTTAGACAAGAAAGAATTGTCCTGGCAGGGGAAGGGCTAAGAAAAGTGTATATCTTTTCTGCAAAATGCAAAAAATAGAATGTGAGGAAAATAAGGAAGATGGTCATCCAGATTATTGTACATGATTCTCTCTATTACTGATTCATCCAGATCCTCTATGCCTTCCTTCAATCTTTCAGATCACAGAGAGTTTCAAAGCAATCATTATCCAGGTCCCTATTATTTATACAAACTATAGAATAATTAATACATATACTCTCTTCACCTTTAGACAATTTGGCAAAATGTATTTTAAGCATGATATTTCTGATACATGTATTAATATATAGAAAGAGTTCAAAGGAGAGACCTTTCTGCAATACATTTATTTCATATGGACTAATACTTTTTAGAGATATTAAATATATTTAGAGCCTTTTCCCTTAAACCTCTTTTTCCCTTCATAGGTAAGAGGGTGAAGTGTTGGCAGACTAGCGTGTATATTGGTTGTGTAAACTGTAGTTTTTTCTCTCTCACTATAAAACAATGTTCTGTACTGGAATTTTTATAACTCTAGTCCTCATTCCAGTCTCCCTTTGTTGAAATTTGGGGGTAGCCTCCTCTCTCTATATTGTGTCTAGACTGAATCTGTCCCTTTTAATTTGAGGGGTATCCATTTTTTTGTTCTCTAGGTTTATTATTCTCTTGTTGTTTATTTGGGACCAACATTTTAGGGGGATTGTTCCTGTGCTATAGGTGAGTAATAAGGATATAACATTTTCAGTTTTTCTATAGTCCTTGTTCTCTACAATATGTACACGTATCCAAGGAGTTGTATTTCTTCTTTTAAAATAGTCCATTCTATCTCTATTAAATTACTTACCTTTCCTCTTACAGATCTCAATTTCTTAAACCAAAATAGAGAAAAGAAAGACAGCTTTTACATAGAAACAAACTCCTTATTTATATAAATTCCTGACCCAAGACTATACAATATTAAAAGGTATAAAGTATATTAGAATGATGGAATAAGTTTGTTCTGATAAATCAAGTTTATAAATATAAGGATATTGCTGATATGGCAAATGTTAAGATACAAATTATAGCTATACAATCATGATGGCAACAGACAATTGTCTTATTTGAGTACTATACTAGGGCAAAAACTTGTCCCACAATATTGTTTATAAATATAGGAGTTCCTTTCTTTAGTATGTCATGGTGAGTCCGGATGGATAAGGATCGGGAACTCCCTCTGTTTGTTACTCCGTATTGTGCACTCTCAACAGTGACGTCAGTAGAGGTGGATGAGCTGGAGTACAGTGGCCCACGCGCACGTTTCGCGGTTTGCTTCTTCATGGGCCTGAGTTCTTGGAGGTGGAGGTAGGTCCTTATAAGGTCTGTGTAAGATGACAAATTTACACATAATAAAGAATTTAATCATGTATTGTTTCCATATTATTTACAAGACCATTTCACTTATTATTTGGAATATGTTAATTAATTGGGATATTTCTTAAACCGGAACAGTAACTTTTGCCAATACACAGGGGGAGATCTACTAACGCACTATATATTGATAATGTCATCTAATTTATCTCTCTAAAAAATGTATCATTTGCTATTTAAGCCTACTGGTTTACCACAATATGTTAATTCTCTGATAAATCTTTTTAATGTGTATTATTGTATCTTAAACACACTGTAATAATAAGGATATATTTACTTGCTGTTTAATAATAATAAAGAAATAATCGCTTATAGTGGTATATCTTCTTTCAGATTGTGAATGATAGGTTATAGAATGGCTAATAGCAATTGGGGATATTAGAGATAATACATAGTTAATAACCATTACTTTTCATATCTTAAATATATTTGTTTGTATGTCCCCAATTTACTGCCTTATCTCATTAATGGACAGATCTTCACATATGGATCCCCATAATATATTATTAAAATTTCTTATATTATACACATATTTAAAAGAAAAAAATGCCTTGTAATGAGAATATTACAGACTTTTGGACATATCCAAAAGTGTTTCTGTTAGTGCATCATACTTTAGTTGTATATAATTAATTCAGGCTCGATTGATGAGTAACCTGAAAGGTCTACATAATAACGATGCATATGCTTAAGAATGCCTCATAGTACTTCACTATATATTTGTTTATTTTCTATGTAGGTACTTAACTTTATTATCACAAAAAGAGACCCATGATCTCCCTTGGGCCGTATGGTCACCGCATTCTATTAGAAGAGGTCCTTTCTATTTGAACCTCCCTAAATTTAGGAGAATGTTTAAATTTGTATTTTAATATAGATCAATTTGTACTGAAAATTCATTACTTGATTATAATTTTACTAGTGTTTTAGGTATAGATTGACTCCTGCTTAGTTTGATTTTATAGGTAATTAATAGTACACTTTGTAGGACTCAAGATGATACATCTAGATTTCAAAGAAGATCTTTTTGGACATTTTTAAAGACACTCCTTTACTAGGTTTCATTTTATAATTCATTGTTGGTATATATTATAGGACTAGAAATAGTATATCCAAACAATTTCAAAAAGATCCTTTTTGATGACATTAAAAATGTTAGAACTTATTGTGATTATTAACAGTCGGTTTCACATAATCTTTACACAGAAAAAAATGCTACTTATACTCAAATAAAGACTGAGAAGTTTACATTCTCATTCAGACCGTTTGGGTTTACGGTATTAACTATTGTAATCCAACGTGTTTCAACAGTTCTCGCTCTATGCCATCAAAAAATATTATATAATTTTTTTGCTCTACCCAGGATCAACCGCCCATCCCAAGACCTTCCAAAAGATGGTCAACCTCCAAGAATCCAAACCGCCCGACACCTACTATAGATCTTCAACAAACTCTCGCTATAGATTCTTCAAAAACATCTTCCAGCAGGTTGGAACCTGGTCAAACAATGGCCAAAAGATGATTTTCTAAACGTATAGCTGTTTATTTAAAAAAAAATAGAGTATTATGTTAAGCTAGTTTACTGTTTAAGAGAGTCCATTCAAAAACAAAGCAATTAAGGGCATTTAGACTGGGTGGTATTGTATAATATTAAGGTATTGTAACTTTCTTTTGCAATCAGTCACTTACCTGTTGATGACTTTCTCGCTTTTACTTTGCTTAACTTCTATTTTCTAGATTTATAACATTATTGCTGTTTGGGGTAACTGAATCAGGGCCCTTTGCGGGTTTTTACCTTTATTTCTTTAAATGGTAAGAATGTACAAGACTAAACTGTTGTCTTATATAGTTTAATGGTCAAAATGTCAACATGCTAAATATCTCTTTTACCTTTCCCTTCCCTAAAGGCGTTATTCAACACCAATCTAAATTTTCAGACTCTCCAGGGAGCGGTGCCAGAGCCTCTACAATTACTTGACACTGAATATACTATGGTAATAAAACAGGTTATCTCTAATGGCTGATTCACACTATACTTTCATTACACATAATGTAAGAGGCTTCAACTCTTCTCACAAGAGGAGGAAGGCCTTTATCTCAAATAAGAAAAACAAACCCTCTGTACTTTTCCTCCAAGAGACCCACTTTGCCCAAAATAAATTCCCCTCATTCTTGCACAATTATCCATCATTTTATGCCTCAAGCCAGAAAACTAAAAAAGCAGGAGCAGCTACCCTGATTCACAAAAAAATCCCATCACATATTATAATTGTCAAACTACGAATCGTTGTCACGCTTTGCGACCATGCGTAGCGAGCGACACAGTTCTTGCAAGCTCGCGAAGCGAGGGACGCAGTTTGGTCCGCTAATGCGGACCCTCGCAAAGCGAGGGGCCGCATTGGTGGAAGGTGGAGGCTCTAACAGGCAAGGGGCCGCTTTTGGGAGGTGGAGGCTCTAAGGCGCCTCACACACGGTTACAAACACCCACACAAGCGGCACTTTACCAACAATACGAACCGAGGGAAATTTACGGACTTAACAGACAAAAATACGAGACGCAGGACTTAGAAAAAAAAACATTACGACCTCGCAAAAATACGACCTTAACGTCCAAACCGCGCGCACCGGAAACCAGTCATAACGCAATAAATACACACAAAAAATACATAAAAAGCTTACCCACAGCAAGGGGGGCCACCCGGGACCTCTGCAAGGGAAGTTACACCTCAATTTAAGTCCAAATTCATAAGTTTAGACACACGAAAATCCCCTAAGCGAGCGAATAAATGTCCGCAGAAAAAAACGAAAATGAGGCTACAGGACCATAAACACGTAAAACAGCACCAAGCACTTACAGCTTTTCAAAAAAGCTGTACGAGGTAAAGATACAATTTTACTATGGACGGAAAATCATACACACCAGCGTAACACATTAGAGCCATTTCTCAATGCGGAAGTACACAGCTACACTAACGGCTTTAGCTCGCGAACGCACCACATTTAAACTACACACTGCACACATTGCTGACACTTACACCTCACCTCCAGAACCGTGCAAAACTACAGTGGATGTTGCAGGAACATAGAAACAGATTCTCAGCTCTTCAGCACAATGCTTCCTGCATATATTACTTAGGAATAGGTAAAGTATATTAATTGATTAATTTATTCATTATTTCATTGACATACAACAATACATATACACAAAAAAAGCCCCTCTAATAACAAAAAAAACACAAAAAAAACAGCCGTGCAATGAGCACCAAAGGTCCTCAAACAAAAAAATGGATAAAACAACATTACCTGCCTTACGGTTTCATGCCCGTCATTTTTTTATGGGCAAGTCGCTAGTTTAATATAATTCACAAAAAAATAGACAAAGAGGGCAGCTTCGTTATCCTTACAAGAACTATATAAGGCACTAAGATTACCTTGGTTTCCATTTATACACCTACCACAACTCCACATAAAACGCTTATATATCTACTAGAGACACTAGACGCTCAGGAAACGTGGATAATAATCATCGGGGGAGATTTAAATCTGGTATAAATCAAGACTTTGGTTCAAAGGATCAAGTGTTAATCGATTTCCTTGGAAAATTAAACAAATTAAAAATCTCATGCTAAAACTTAGCTTGGTTGATGCCTGGAGGGAGCTCCACCCAATGGAGAGGGTGTACACATTTTACTCGCCCACTCACAAATCCTACTCCAGGATTAACACTCTCTTTATAGATGCTACATTATTAGAAAAAAAACTAAATCTTCAGATATTATCACTTGCCCTTGGTCAGACCACAGCTTAGTATCTCTGGTTCTAAATGTAAACCCTAGCTCAGATATGCCAAATATGTGGCAGATAAATGATATGTTATTATGAAACCCCGCTATACAAGACCAAATAGCAAAAAAATTAAAAGAATACTTTCAAATAAACACTAACCCAGACACTAGTATAGGCTGGCTTTGGGTAGCACATAAGGCGTTTATTAGGGGCACATGCATACGCCTGGCCTCCTCTTATAAGAAAAGTTTAAGAAAACATGAGAACTCATTAACAACGGAACTTCTTAAACTTGAGAAACAAAATCAGCAATATCAATCAGATCCAATTCGTCAGCGGATTGATACTATTAGATTAGAACTTGATAGTATTCTCTCTAATTAAACAGAGAAGGCCCTAAGAAAAACACAAAACAATCTTTTTGCCCAAGCAAACAAACACGGCCCCTCTTGGCCAATAAATTAAACGCTAAATGCCAACAGTCCAAAATTACACAAATAAGGACAAGCGGCTCAGTTACAATGAATCAAGCACAGAATCAGGAAACTTTCCTTAAATTCTACCAAGACATCTACACTTCACACACACAAAAGGATGAAGACCTTCTAGCTAACATTTTAGATGGACTAAACCTCCCCACTCAAATTCAGATTTAGAGATACTTAATTCCAAAATAAACTTAGAAAAAGTCAAAGACATAATTAAACCAAAAAAATAAGATAAATCCCCGGGCCGGACAGCTTCTCTAATTTATATTATAAAACATTTATAGGCATCTTGACACCTTATTTAGTAACATTATATAATGACATTTTACAAGGGGATCAGATATCCCCAGAACTACATCAAGCAAATCTTTTTTTTTCCCAAGGCAGGGAGAGACCCATTAGAGGTCAAAAACTATCGCCTGTTCTCCCTACTAAATGGAGACATCAAAATACTAGCTAAAATAATGAAGAATAGGATCTTTAGCTTTCTACCTAAACTTGTCTACAAAGTTCAAGTTAGCTTCATTCCACACAGACAAGCTTGAGATAATATAAGGAGAGTAATGAACACCTAGCCATATCTCTATGCGGTTTTATCAAAATGTGGTTTCAAATCCCCTCAAAATCTACTACAATTTCTCTAGGGCAAATCTAAAATTACCTGGCCCTAAGAAACCTATCCTAAACATCCAAAGGGGCACAAGGCAGGGATGCCCCCCTCTCACCTTTACTTTTTGCCCTGGCTATGGAGCCATTGGCACAAATGATTAGAATCTCCCACTAAATCCAGGGTTTGATGTTGGGTAACCAAAATTACAAATGCTGTCTCTTTGCTGACAATCTATTATGCATGTTAACAAACCCTACCACCTCTGTCACAAATCTTATGGAAGTTCAATTTCAGGCTTACGAGTCAATATAGATAAAACCGAAGCCTTAGGATCCCAACTTTCAAACTCAGATGGAGAATCTTTAAAGAACTCATTTAACTTTACTTGGCCCAAAACTCACATACATTATTTAGAAATTAAAATTACCCCAAATATCTCAGACCTTTACAAAAACAATTGTATGGCTCTTTTTATGGAACTATCAGCCGACCTAGAGAAATGGAACAAGTTTCAAATTTCATGGTCTGGCCAAATAAACTCAGTCAAAATGAATATTTTCCTGAGAATATTGTATTATTTTAGATCCTTACCTATCAAGGTTCTCATTACAGACCTAGATAATTTTCAAAGAAAATGATGAGATTTATTTGGCGCCATAAACTTCCTAGAATTGACAAATCTGAAATGTTTAGGCACAAAAACAAAGGTGGACTTTCGTGCCCACACCTTAAGCTCTATTAAAGAGTGGCACAAATCTCATTTCTACCTCAAGCACATTCCTTAGAACATTAACCTATCTGGGTACAAATAGAAAATCACCAACTATAACCCCTAGGATGGGATAAGATTATATGGCTTCCAAAACCCCAGCGTTCACAAATTAGAAATTCTACCCCATGATCAGATTGTCCCTAACGTGTTTGTTCTGGGCCAATTACAAATGTCAATCAACATCTGGCTTCCAAAACCCCAGGGTTCACAAATTAGAAATTCTAACCCCATGATCAGATTGTCCCTAACGTGTTGGTCCTGGGCCAACTACAAATGTCAATCAACATCTGAATTGTCTCCCGTTCTCTCTCTAACCACTTCTCCTTCCTTTCCTAACAACCTTTCCACCGACTCAAAAGCTTGGTGGAACACTCAAGGCGTAGACAGAATGGGTGCATGGGTAATTGAAGATCAAATTATCAATTTTGAACACATAAGGGACGACTTTGGAGGAACATTTCTATTTCTGTAAATTTAGACATTTCATAATGACCCTGAAACGTTCGCTAGGCCTTCACAAGGCTAATTGGATGACTCACATCTGCAAAGATGTTCCATTAACAAAACGGCATTCTAGCCCAAATACATGAAAACTTCAATATCCCCCTTGAAAATCATAAACCTAAATATATGATTAAATGGAAGAAAGACCTGGGACAAACCTGGGATACGGACAAATGGGAACAAACCAGTCAGAGATCAGCTAAATGCTCTCTTAAATACAGCTTATTAGAAACTTCACTAAATGTTCTTCATATAACCTATATCACCCCAGAGAGTCTCCATAGAATAAATCCTCAAGAATCCTATACCTGTTTTCGGGGATGCCCGGACATAGGATGCTTTATACACACGTGGTGGACCTGTCCAAAAGCTCAAAAATTATGGTATGAAATAATTGTTTACCCAGGTAACACCCTCCATTGAAGTTTGTTTATTGGGACATCAATCTTCCCTCCTAAATAAATCCCAGAATAAATTACTCCAATATATACTATTAGCAGTTAAAAATCATATTGCCAAGAGGGGGAAAAATACGAACCTTTGCTTAAAAGAAATAATTAACAAGATAAACTACATAATGATTAACGAAAAACTCATACACACAATTTCTGACACATACTCTATATTCTTATCCATTTGGGGAACTTGGATTTCCTTGACCCACAGCATAGTTTCAAGGTAAAAAAATTTTTTTAAAAATAAATTCATTTGTTTTGGACTGTTGTGTGTGGATCTGAGGCAGGCTGGTCAAAGAACGTGGGGCCTGGCATCCTTAATGGAGATCGGAATAAACAGTGAGTTTACATTCTTTATTATTATAGATCGGAAAATAAAAAGATTAAAATTAATATATACCGTATTGGTCCGAATATAAGCCGCACCCTTTTTCCGATTTTTGCGTTTGCGAGTTATAGGTGAGGTTTAGATTCGCAACCGTAAAAAATTGAGAGCCAATTTGCAAGCTTGCGAGTTACGTGTGCGGCTTCTATTCGGGAACGAAAAGATGACTGCTGATTTGCGCAATTGCGAGTTAAGGGTGCCGATTTGTGTGCTTGAGACTGCATTGTAGCAATTGAATAGCGATTTCCGGTTTTATTGATTTTATCATCCTGTAAGGCCTGTAACCTGCGAAAGAAGTTACAGTACATGTTAGAAAGCCTGTTTCTTGCAATGGCTGATCACTTGGAGAGAAAAGCATCAACAAGCCTAGGAATGAGGCGTAGTTATCATGCAAGAAATTGAAAAATTCAGTTTCCATCAGAAAATCTTTCAGGGGACCAAAACATGGCAAATATCCATAACTTGAAGCTGAGGTTTATTTCTACATTTAAGATATGAGAAAAGATGGGATGCCTATTTCACGTGAAGTAATCCAGCTGAAGGCCTTAGAAATGGCAAAAACAAAAATAAATAAGAGGTAATTTTGTGCAAGCTGGTGCAATTTCAAGCAAGTTGGTGCCGTCGTTTTATGCGGAGAAAGGGTCTCGCTCTTTGACGAAGCACTTCATTGGCACAGAAACTGCCGGCAGTTTTTGACGAGAAACTGACTAGTTTACAGCGGTATGTCATCCAATTGCAGCAGTGTCACTCATACACATTAGACCAGATGGGCAATGCTGACGAGACACCCGTATTTTTTGACATGCCAAGCAATCTGGACAGTAGACCAGAAAGCGGCAAAAAGTGTCACCTTAAGAACAACCGCCAATGAAAAACTCAGAGTAACGGTGATGTTAGCTGTTACTGCTGACGGAGGAAAATTACCCCCCTATGTTATTCTGAAGCAAAAATCTTTGCCCAAAGAAAACATTCCTGAGGGCTTAGTGATTTGTTGCCAGGAAAAAGGCTGGATGACAACAGAACTGATGGTTGACTAGCTGTCTGTAGTTTGGAATTGCAGACCTGGACCACTGCTCACTAAGAGAGCCATGCTAGTATTAGATGCTTTTAAGGGTCACTGAAGTGAAAAATAAAGTTGCTGCACAGAAGACAGACCTTGTTGTTATACCAGGTGGCATGACTTCAAAGCTACAAGTGCTTGATGTAATTGTGAACAAGCTGTTCAAAGACAACCTTCGCAAGCAGTATTCAGATTGGCTTCTGGAAGGGGATCATGCTCTTACACCATCTGTCAAGATTAAGAAGCCGTCAGTGACACTTCTGTGCCAATGGATTCTCACTTCATGGTCAAGTATATCATCTAACTCCATCATCAGGGGGTTCAAAAAATGCTGCGTGTCAAATGCATTGGATGGTAGCGAGGACAACTTGCTATGGGAGGAGAATGAAGATAACAGTGACAGTGATGAAGTGAATACTGGTAAAGAAGTCAGTAGTGACACCAGTGATGACTGTGAATAGGCCAATTACACTAAAATATGTTACCTGACCTAAGTAAAAAGTGTCCTTGGTACCTTACTTGTTACCTTATGTTTGATGTTACCTTATCTTTCTGTTGATGTTAATATTGACAACCTGCCTAAGGAGTTACCGTATAATTTTTTCCAAATACTGGATACAGTATATGGTACAGTATATGGTAAAATAAAATCACTATTTTATTCTCTGAATCTAATTGACTTTTGTCTTTTTCTCTCCAATTTTAAGGGTGCGGCTTATATTCGAGTACTATCTTTTTTCTATTTTTTCCCCTTGAATTTTACAGGAGCGGCTTATATGCGGGTGCGGCTTACTTTCGGACCAATACGGTAATAAAATAATCCGCCTTTACTTCCTTCCCTTCCCTACCCTTTCTCCTTCTAATTATTCTTGTTTTGTTATATATTTTTATTGTTGAAAAAGGAAAATGGTTGACGGTGATACTCACGTGTAAATTAATATTATATATCATCAGGCCATGTTTATATTTCTTTATTGTATCTTTTACACTGACATTATACATGCCATGGCTTGCTACTGATATCACATTGTTTTCCCTTCTGTTTTACTGTATGTTACATTTACTTGTAAGTCAATAAAATTATTGAAACAAAAAAAAAAAAAACCTTGTAAAGGAGTGTCTTTAGAAATGTCCAAAAAGATCTTTTATGAAATTATCTAGATGTATCATCTTGAGTCCTACAAAGTGTACTACTAATTACCTATAAAATTAAACTAAGCAGAAGGAGACGATCTTTACCTGAAACACCAATAAAATAATAATCAAATGAAGTAAGGAACTTTCAGTTCAAATTGATCTTGCCTGGTTTTAGCGAGGGCCGCAGTTGCAGCGGGTTCGTTTGCGAGCATGCAGTTTTAACTTTGCATTACCGCGCTGCTGAGAACTATATATGTGATATATGGTGAATGAGAAAACCGTCTGTACAAGCATGTTACAATTTAGTATTTAACTAATATA
The DNA here is from genome assembly GCA_027410445.1 of Discoglossus pictus. NCBI lineage: Eukaryota > Metazoa > Chordata > Amphibia > Anura > Alytidae > Discoglossus > Discoglossus pictus. The sequence goes on from CM050163.1 coordinate 115,810,549, forward strand.
ACCAAATTTGTTTTTCAAAACACACAAGGCAGTAACAATATAATAATTAGAGGTGGCAGCTAAATATATAATTTTATGTTTTTTAAACTAAACATTTTTTTTTCGTCGTCGGCTTATTTTTATTGCAGCAATAAAATGTTGAAAATAATCAATTGTACATTTCTTGAAGGATAATATTTCAACAAGGAGTTTGATGCTATAAAAAAAGTATCTTTCTTTTCTCTGTCTTGATTAAGTATTAATTACCATCTCTATATCAATCTACTTAGTGGTTATAATCTAATTGTAAAATATCTGGGTATCGCAGTTGGCTTTTGGAAGTGCCTACTGGTTACCCTTAAAAGGATATTAACTCCAAAATATTTTTATCAGCCCAGTATCATCGTTATATCCCAAAACAAATCACACACATAAAATAACCATTTGAAAAAAAGCAACCCAGAGCCCTTTAGGCTTATAAGACCTGGTAAAAAGGAATTTCAGGTGCCCAGGACATATGATGGGAACCACCAGCAAATAATAACAAAAATCCACATAATCCTTTTAGAAACTAATAAGGACATTAGAATAGCTGTTGGATCTGGTAGCCACAGGGCTAGTGTCCATTAACGTCTGATTGCCATGTCAATAAATAACAGAGTCCAGAAGTGTACTGACAATCTCCTTTATGAAGAAGTATTTTCATTCGTACAGAGCTCATGCTCATATTTATATTATGTCCTGACTTCCTGGTTTCTGTAGATTGACTTAGAAGCTGTATTGGTCCATCCATTACTTGGACAATCGGATGCTGTAATCAAGTCCTAGAATTGTTGGTGATGTTCAAGATGCACCTTTCCCATTTCTAGCTCTTATCCTATTGGCTCATAGATCTCCTGGCAACGGAGACACTAGTGGAGCAGCCCATTGCGTGCACCACTCAATCCCACATGGAGGAGATGCCATGGAGGTTTAAATAGCACAAATGGGTGCTGTACATTAATAAGTCATATATTTGTAACATTGAGAAAGTTACAATAAAGTGGAAAAAGGTGCTTGATCATATTTTACTATTACATTCAGTTTATATGAAATATATAGAAGGGAGTTTTCTGATATTTTTACAAAGGACCTTGCTATCTATTTCAGCCTTTACCCTACATAACTTTATAGCCTCTAAAGTGGCAAATGGAGACCCTAAACTGCTGTAACGAATACATTATCTCCATTTCCTTCAAGAACCAGAGAACCAACAAGTCTAAAAGTGGATATTTTCTATATGCTGTTCGTTTACTTCATTCAATGAGGTAGGAAAATGTGAGTATTATGGACTTTTATTTATGTGTGTACTTTGTTCTGTACTTTTATTTATCTGGTGTCTGGTTGTGCTTATCCATAAGGTTTTCTAGACACAGATACTGAAGTGGGTTGCAAATTCCTTCTCCAGCGGACCGAGATTTGTCTGACCTCTCTACTTTGACCTGCCCATCTTGGGTGATCCTAAGCTCACAGCTTCATTGAAGTATACAAGCCCCTTTACCATGACAAGGTAGCGATCTATAAGGGGCTTTCCCTTATGCCATTTATCTGTTTCATATTTCGGAGCAGCAAAGTGAAGAGTGCTCTACACACAAGCTGCAAACCCTGAACAAATTAAGCTACTGTGAGCTTTGACTGGATGTCTGACCTAGGAGTTCTACACCACACATAAGTCTGATACCTATGGGGCCAAACAAAAACCTATGACTTTATTATAAGGTTGGATTTTTCTGATTGTTTCCTTATTATCACAAGGGACTCTTCACATGGGACTATCTTTGTCATAGTGTATGGTAGTGGATTATTTGACGTTGAATTGTTCCATATTTTCCTTATCTACAACGCTGCAGTATTTCTGACACAAACTGTTCTCAGCAGTCTTTTTGCTTATTTACAAATCGTACATTACCAACTTACCTTGTCAAACGCGTTCTTACTTTGCAGCGTCAGGGACCGAAACTGTTATTCTTTTAGATTGCACTCCAGAATAAATATTTAAAAACAAACCGCTATTTGGTCCATACCTATTTGGCAGGAACCTTGTTTGATCCAAGCAATTTGTGTCTCCCAAAGTATATACTGAGATTAAAATTTGAAGGTTGTTACATGAAACCAAGTAGTGCACATTCTAGACTAATTTTCACAGTTTATTGATTCTGATTACTTCAGTTGCCTATTAAAATGACTCATTAGGAGGCTTTATAACAGGAAGTTTTGCAGCTAAAGTTAGCTGGTGAATGTATTACACAATAAGTTACTACAAAATATTAACACTAGTAACACTGAGTTTTATCATGCCTCTCCAGATTTGGTCTCCTCTCAATATAGCAGTATACTAAACTCACCCAGTGACCACACTATTTCTACCCCACTTGCCATCCGACACACACACACATTCCCAATCAGACTACAATATTTAGACATACATAGACCTACGTAGACTCTATATTAGTCCTGCAATCCGGAATACGTCTGTGTAAAATCATATAATTCAGCACATTTCCTCCACCTCAAGCTCATTCTTTGTTAATCCACCTCTGCTTATTATTTAAAAAAAAAAAAAAAAATGAACTATTATTATTTGTATTATTATTATTATTATTATTATTATTATTATTAATAATAGTAATAATAATAAGAAACCAAAGTTTTTTAAGTAAAAAACATACCCATTAAGGAATACATATCGACTAAGAGAACTTATTAACATTTATTGTGTCCAGTGTGAATCTGGGGGCCATTAAATGTTATAATTAATGGATCTACTGGTAAAGCAAAAAATAAGTAATTTACCCTATAAGAGAAATATATTAGCAGAATTTAAAAAATCACACTTATATTTGTTGAAGGTGTCTTACAAGTCTAATGTGAGTGGCCCCTTATAAGGAGCTAACATAAGACTGACTAATCAAATTCTAGAAGCAGCAAAAAGAAGGTACAGAAAAAACTGCTCTTCTTAAACTATGTCAGATTATGCCATTTTAGTGGTAACTGAGCAGACAAGATATTTTCTGTCAGACGAGGAGTCCCGGAACAAAGACCTTAGAAATCATGCATCATTGGTATTAATAATGCTCCTATTATAACTTGAAGAAAATTGGAGGGACTTTTGCTAATTTCCTTGCACATTTGTATAATATTAACAATAATCCTATAATCATTATCTTTATAAATTCAAGTTCCTCAGCTTCTGAATCAAAGAAATAATTGGATGAGCTGAATGTCTATTGAAAATGTAAAACCCAGCAAGGCTCCAGGTTACTATTTTATATTCTTGCACTGTACAGGGCATGTTTAATAGCTTTTTAACAAATAGAATGGTTAAAGTCTTTATAATATAATTGTGCAGAATGTAATAGATTCATTTAGATTTTTGGAAACATGTTTCTATGAATAGAAATACACAGTTGATTTTTGTTTTGTTTTCTTTGTTCTAAAGTATAATTGAAAATATTTGATAAAAGTCATAAAATCTGAAAATATTAATATTCATGTAAATCTGATAACATATAATAGTTGTCAAACTGCGAGTCGTCGTCACGCTTTGCGAGCTCGCAAGAACTGCATCCCTCGCAAAGCAAGGGACGCAGTTCTGGCCGCAAATGCAGACCTCGCAAAGAGAGGGTCACATTTCCGGAGATGGAGGCTCCAATGTCGGCTGCAATGAGCTGAAGGCTCATTGCAGGCCGCAAATGCAGACTTTGCATAGTGAGTGTCCGCATTAGCGGAGGTGGAGGCTCTACAGCTCCTCACTCGCGGTTAAACACAAACCAGAAAAGCAGGACTTTGAAAAAAAACAACCACGCCGCGGGACTCAGAAAAAAAATATACGACCTGCAGGACTTAGAAAAAAAAACAATAACACACAATGAGGAAATACAGACTTAGACAAAAAAATACGAGCCATGGGACTTTTGTACAAAATTATTCGGGTGCAAAAGAACGAACTTAAGGGCCGAAATGCGGACATCTTAAAACAACAAAAACACTTAAAAATACCAAAATAATTAAATAAAAAAAACATCACACACAGCATGTGGGGACAGCCACGACATCTGCCAGTGAGGTTGTACGCAAATAAAAGTCGAATTTAAGGAGTTTCGTAACTTGAAAATCGCTAAGCAAGAAAAAAATGGCGTCTGAAAATGAAAACGAGGATACACGACCCCAAAGCACGCAAATAACCACCAGGCACACATGGCTTTTGACAAGGACGTACAAGGTAGGAACCACGGAAAATGCTCTTGAGGCTTGTAACACATAGACAAACAACGCCATTTTCTAAAAAGAAAAATATGAAGTCGCAAAAATACGAAGTTAACCGTCAAAACGCTTACATTCAAAAACAACAAAAACAATGAGAAATACACAAAAAAAACCTCACAACCAGCATGGGAGGACAGCCACGACATCTGCAAGTGAGGTTGCACGCAAATTAAAGTCGAATTTAAGGAGTTTCGAAACTTGAAAATCGGGTAAGCGAGAGAAAAAATGTAGGCCGAAATAAATTTATAAATTGAGGCTACACGACCACGAACCCCGGAAAACACAGCTAGGGACATACGACTTTGCCAGGGACGTACGAGTTTCAAAAATACACACTTAAGCACGGAAAATGATCGCGAGGCATGTAACATAGACAAACTACGCCATTTTACAACCTTAACTTGCAACTAATAACATTACGAATCTAAAATGGCGCTTTACACAACTAAACCAACGGTTTGCCCTTGCGCACTCAGCCTATTTGAAATGCACACTTGGGACATTCATGACACTTTCTGCTCAGGGCTGCAACAGTCCAACAGTACATTATATGCTGCAGCAAAATAAAAAAAGATTGTTAGCTCTTCAGGCTATTGATTGCTGGATATATTAATTAGAAATAGGTAAAGTATAATAATTTATTAAGTAACTAATTTATTAATTATTATTTAAAAAAAATATATATATATATCTGTCTTTGAAATGAGTAATGAAGGTGCTCAGAGGACCAAAAGTACATAAGAGAAGAGGCGCCGAAGGTGCTCAGTGCGAGGCTCACAATAAGCACCGAAGGTCCTCAAAGTAGAAAAAACTTTACATTGTGTGGCAAACAGAATTGACATGGCTTCCTTTTTGACGGGCAAGTCGCTACTAATACAAATAGTTGAAAATATTTCTAAAATTCTAATACAAATGAAATGTATTGATACTATGATTTGATTTGATATTACATACTACAATTTGATATTTCTTAATTATCTTGTTTGTACAAAATTATGGCATTGTTCAAGTCATTTACCTTACAAGTAAAGGCTGATAAACTGCAGAGTGCACTAATTGTGCCCAGGTGAGAGGGGTATGGCTTGACTGTTTAACTTGTATAAAAGGTTTGTGAGCTGGTTTGGGGCCTGTTTACAAGTGGATTTACCTTACAAGTAAAGGCTGATAAACTGCAGAGTGCACTAATTGTGCCCAGGTGAGAGAGGTGTGGCTTGACTGTTAAACTAGGGAAAAAGGCTTGTGAGCTGGTTTGGGGCCTGTTTACAAGTGGATTTACCTTACAAGTAAAGGCTGATAAATTGCAGAGTGCACTAATTGTGCCCAGGCGAGGGGTGTGTGGCTTGACTGTTAAACTTGTATAAAAGGTTTGTGAGCTGGTTTGGGGCCTGTTTACAAGTGGATTTACCTTACAAGTAAAGGCTGATAAACTGCAGAGTGCACTAATTGTGCCCAGGCGAGAGGGGTGTGGCTTGACTGTTATACTTGTATAAAAGGTTTGTGAGCTGGTTTGGGGTCTGTTTACAAGTGGATTTACCTTACAAGTAAAGGCTGATAAATTTCAGAGTGCATTAATTGTGCCCAGGTGAGAAGGCAGAAGTTAATATAAACAGGAGAAGGGGATCTTGTGAGATTGCGAACATTTTCAGTATCAAGTGCAATTCTAGTAAAAGCCTAGGAGTTTAAATAAAAGGAGGGACTTCAAAGAAAAGGGAGGGCAGATTTATAGTGCAAAGGAGGAAAACTTTATATAAATATATTATTTTATATTCTTTATTTTTCCCACTAAAAATTTTGTAGACAATAATAATAATTATGAGTCAGTCCAGTGGCAACCTTATTCAGTGTACATCCTGTCATATGTATGCAATACTGGAACAGATGATCCAGGGTCCATACCTCTTTGACAGGTGTGAGCATGTTGCCTCTCTGGAAGCTCAAATTGGAGATCTGGAGTGGAGAATTGCAGCACTTGGTGATATTGCTCTACTGGAAAGTGGGTTTGGTGCTCACTGAGCACAGTTTAGCTGGGCCTAGCATGGAGGGCGGAGTTGGGGCTATTGAGGATGTCCAGGGAGGTTGCTGGGTTACAGTTGCAAGAGGAAGCAGGGGGAACAGGAGGAGGCAGGCCAGTTCTGAGTTGGCAAACACCAACAGATTTGCCAGATTGAGTAAAACTGTTGGGGATGTCCATTCAGGAATGGCAATGCCAGATAGAACTGTTCCCTCTAACAGCCGGGAGAACAGCTCTACTGGAGGAGAGGGAGGGCAGCATAGGCAGAGCAACAGACAGGTTTTGGTTGTAGGGGACTCTATTGGTAGGAAGGTAGACATGGTGATTTGTCACCCAGATCCCAGCAATCGAACAGTTTGCTGTCTCCCGAGTGCTCGGGTTCGTCATGTTGTGGATCGGGTAGACAAATTATTGGGAGGGGCTGGAAATGAACCGGCAGTCTTGGTACATATTGGTACCAATGACAAAGTTAGTGGAAGATGGAGTGCCCTAAAGAATGATTTTAGAGAACTAGGTAATAAGCTGAAGGCAAGGACCTCCAAGGTAGTATTTTCTGAGATACTACCAGTGCCACGTGCTAGCCCAGGGAGGCAGAAGGAGCTTAGGGAGGTTAATGCGTGGCTAAAGATGTGGTGCAGTAACGGGGGCTTTGGGTTTTTAGAGCATTGGGCTGACTTCTCACTTCAGTACAATCTCTACAGTAGGGATGGATTGCACCTTAATGATAAGGGAGCTTTTGTACTAGGGGATAGGATAGTAGAAAGGCTGGAAGAGTTTTTAAACTAGTAGTTGGGGGGGAGGGACTAGATATAAGTAGTGGAGTAGAAAGTGTAGAGGGTATAAGGGATGAATTAACAACTCATAGGGGAGGAGATGGGGGAGGGGTAGTATAGTCAATAGGGAGGTAGTACTAAGTAATTCAAGTACAGTGGCAGGCACTTCAGAACTACAGACACATAACATAAGGTGTATGCTTGCTAATGCCAGAAGCTTGCCAGGAAACATGGGAGAGTTAGAATTATTAGCAATTAATGAAAAATGGGATTTAATAGGCATTAGCGAAATGTGGTGGGATGAATCTCATGACTGGACTGTTAATCTGGATGGTTATAACCTATTTAGGAACGATAGAGGCAATGGTAAACGAGGAGGCGGGATTTGTCTATATGTTAAGCCTGAATTTAAGGCTATAGTCCGAGAAGATATTTATGGTGGACCTAGTGATAAAGTTGAATGTTTGTGGGTAGAGTTAAATAGCGGAGCAGCAAATTCCAAAAGAATATTAGTAGGAGTATGCTATAAACCCCCAAATATAGCTGAAAGTGAGGAAATACAATTATTGTTACAGCTTGGAAATGCAGCTAAGCACGGGCAAGTTCTAATAATGGGAGATTTGAATTACCCTGAAATAAACTGGATAAATGAGACCAGCAGTTCAGCTAAGGGGAGCAGGTTCTTGAGTACACTCAGGGATCATTATCTGGCCCAGGTTATACAGGAGCCTACTAGAAATGAAGCTATCTTAGATTTACTCATCACAAATAATATTGATATAGTATCAAATGTTGAAATAGGGCAACCTTTGGGAAACAGTGATCACAACACAGTCTCATTTGAGATTGAATTAAAAAAAAAACATTTTAAGGGGCCAACAAAAACTCCTAATTTTAAAAGGGCAGATTTTAACGGTCTAAGGGCAGCAATACAAAGTATAGACTGGGACAGAGAACTGATAGGTAAAAACACTGAACATAAATGGACAACATTTAAATCCTTACTAAATATACATACACATCGGCATATACCGTGTGGGAATAAAAGTAAAAGGAGTAAATCACAACCCATGTGGCTTAACAATGATTTAAAGATCAATATATGGAGTAAAAAACAGGCATTTAAATTATACAAACAAGAGGGGACAGAGACTGCTTTACGGGAATACAAGGAAATCAACAAGGCTTGCAAAAGCGCGATTAGACTGGCTAAAATAGAAAATGAAAAATGTATTGCAAAAGAGAGTAAGACTAACCCTAAAATATTTTTTAAGTACATTAATGGGAAGAAGGCGAGGAAGGAAGCTATAGGAACATTAGAATGTGAAGCAGGCTGTCTGAAACTTAGTGACCAGGAAAAGGCAGATGAGCTAAATAGGTTCTTTTCTTCGGTATACACAAGGGAGGTACAAGTGGTTGGGACACTGCAACATAATGGGGCTACGCTACCTTTGCCAAATAATTGGTTAACACAGGAAGTAATCCAAAAGAGGTTGGAAAAAATAAATGTTAATAAAGCCCCGGGTCCTGATGGAATACATCCAAGGGTACTAAGAGAACTGGGTTCTGTAATAGCCAAACCATTATATTTAATTTTTCAAGATTCACTCAACACAGGGTCTCTACCAGATGACTAGAGAAAAGCTGATGTGATACCTATATTTAAAAAGAAAGCAAGAGCAAATCCGGGGAATTATAGACCAGTGAGCCTCACTTCTGTAGTGGGGAAGCTTTTAGAAGGGTTAATAAGGGATAATATACAAGAATATGTCTATTTGAACAGGATTATAAGTAGGAGTCAACATGGATTTATGAGGGATAGGTCATGTCAAACAAATCTAATTAGTTTCTATGAGGAGGTTAGTCGGAACCTGGATCAAGCCAACTCAGTGGATGTAGTCTTTCTGGATTTTGCAACGGCTTTTCATACAGTGCCACATGGAATTGCAGTAAATATCTGCTCATGGATTGAGAGCTGGCTAAAAGACAGGAAGCAAAGGGTTGTTGTAAATGGAACATACTCCGATTGGACTAATGTGGTAAGTGGGGTTCCTCAGGGTTCAGTATTGGGTCCTCTCCTTTTTAACATATTTATTAATGACTTAGAGGTAGTATTGGAGTGTGGGGTCTCCATTTTCGCTGATGACACAAAGTTGTGCAAGGTAATTAAATCAGATAATGATGTGCTTTCCCTCCAAGGGAATTTACATAAAATTGAGGAATGGGCATCTAAATGGCAGATGAGATTTAATATGAATAAATGTAAGGTTATGCATCTGGGAAGGAAAAATAGCCATGCAATTTATAATCTTAATGGAGCAAATCTAGGTGTATCAGATATTGAAAAAGATTTGGGAGTGCTTGTGGACAACCAACTAGGTAACAGTGCTCAAAGCCAAGCAGCAGCTGCAAAGGCAAATAAAATATTAGCATGTATTAAGAATGGTATAGAAACCAGGGAAGCAAATATAATTCTGCCACTATACAAATCTCTAGTACGCCCTCATTTGGAATATGGAGTACAATTTTGGGCACCACTTCATAAAAAGGACATTTTAGAGCTGGAAAAGGTACAGAGAAGGGCAACAAAACTAATAAGGGGAATGGAGGGGATAAGTTATGAAGAAAGACTAACCAAATTAAACCTATTTTCTCTTGAAAAAAGGCGTCTAAGAGGAGATATGATTACCTTATATAAATACATCCAGGGTCAGTATAAAGATTTGTCAGGGGAGCTTTTTGTGCCAAGAGGTTTTCAACTGACAAGAGGACATCCCTTGAGGTTAGAAGTAAAAAGATTCCACCTCAAAGAAAGAAAAGGGTTCTTCACAGTAAGGGTGGTTAATCTGTGGAATTCTCTACCAGAGGAGGTGGTGACAGCGGATTCGATAGATAACTTTAAAAGGGGACTAGATTTATTTCTAATTAAAAAGGGAATTCAGGGTTATCATGGATAATTAGAGAGACAGTATTGATCCAAATTTTTTATATTTCCCTTTGAGACAATTGGCTAAGTCTCGCTTGCGTTTTTTTTTTTTTTTCTATTTGCCTTTTTCTGGACAAATTAATAATAAAAAAATAAAAAAAACATTAAATAATTGATTAATAATTAATTAACAACTGATGAATTAATAGTTAATCCACATATTCCAGATCAGAGGAGATCTTAAAAGGTTGAACTTGATTTACTGAAAGTCTTTTTTCAACCTTAAATACTATGGCCCTCATTCTATTACCGGACGTAAATCGGCCGTAAGGCTGCGATTCCTTGCGGGGGTTCAGTTAACTTGCGATTCTATTATACGGCCCCGCAAGGATCTCCCCTTACGGCCGGCCGCATATCTTGGAACCGGCCGTAAGCTCAGAAATATAAAAACGCAAAAATAAATTCAAGCCTGCACTGTACAGCTCTGTAAATGCTAGGGATCATATTGGGGGACATGAGGATTAAAAGTAACCCACTCTCAAGCTTGCACATCAGCCCAACCCGAGTTCGAATTAACTGTTTTTTTTCCGGCTGCGGCGTGGGTGTGTCTGAGGTGCTCCAAGCACTCTGGACTTTTTACATGGATATTTTACGTATATTAAAAATAAAATATTTTACGGATTTGAGTATAGGGTAATTATGTGCTATTTTTTCTAACACCGAATATCACTTTATAGTCTTCTCAAAGTGCAGGATGGCTTTATTTGAGCTATTTTATGTGCTTAATTGGTGCTAGCGGGACCTGTTTGCTGCAAGTAATCTGCGGCTCGTTTTTAGCTTTGCAGACAGGGTTCCCGGTGCAATAGAATCACAACCAGGCTTTTCTTACGGCCGAAACTCTTGCGGCCGTTTTAGATCAAAGGCTTTCCTCCGGCGCGATCGGCCGCAAGAGATAGCAAGGCGCCGGCCGCAAGCCTGCCAGAGTCCCCGGCCGGAGGGGAATAGAATAGCCGTAAAGCTTGCGGCCGGTCCTTGCGGCCCCGCAGCGGCTGCGGACGGTAATAGAATGAGGCCCTATGTAACTATGTAACTATATTTATTACTCCTTTTCCACATAATACGTTCCTAATATTTTGTCATACATTTGCATGTGGTGCTTCTAGTAAAAGCCCAGCAATTTGTTGGGTTACATTTAATAATGCTGCAGTATATATGAGGATAATGATGTCTACAAAACAACCTAAAAAAACAAACACAATTTGTAAGATATCACACTTTGTGCCAATTCAGTATTAGACAATTTATAGCATTTAAGGGGATGCATATGTCACTCCCAAATTGCTTAAGAATGTGCCTTTGAAAAAAGACATGATTTAATGGCCAAATAGCACCAATGCTACAATTATTTTTAAATATTATATTTAAAATTGAAATAACAGTGTTGTATCTGTCTAAATATGTTACATCATATAATATGTAAGACATTTCTCCACAAACCAATTTTGTATCAGTCAAGGAACCTCACTTTTATGTTTATTTTTGAAAAAAATCCTAGGTAACATACTGAATTTATTCTTTGCTGTTCTTTTATATTAGACTTGGCCTTCTATTGTGGATTATTTATAATAGGATTTAGTTTGTGTAGAATGTACAATTAATAAAAAGGTTTAAGATGCTTTGGAAATATTTACTTTACATATGAATGCATTTCCTGTGAACTAATAGTTACCAAAGTATAAGCACATTTTATAGCACAACTGATAGGCAGTAATGTAAGTACAATACTGGCTGACAGAGGCCCATGTCCTGATCAATGTTTAATTTAATTAAAATGTAACCACAGCTGGACTTTTCTGTGTAATGAATTTGTAAGGTTTAATATTGCTCTGATGTGTTATATATTTGTAGCAGGGAAAATTGTTATAGTTATACCGAGAATTATTCTCTTGGTCTATTTTTTAGTTAAAAAAGTATTGCATACAAAATGTCCTTAGATTTAATTCAGATGCCTTGTAATTCTCAAGTTTCCAATATGGCAGAAACTGGCTTCAACATAGGAAAAGGTGAAAGGAGAGTTAAATTTGGAGCTGTTCTTCCTTCTTCTTTGCTCATTGAAGAATAGAACTTCTGATTTAAGAACTGGATTCAAGAATCATGATATGTTTCTCATCTTAATGGCAAATGCAGAAACAGCATGAGAGACTGAATTATCATTATCATGGTCAATTTCTTTACAGACATCAATAATAATCAATTGTACTTGTAACGAGAGAAAGATGTTCATTTATTTTATCTGGTAAAATTCAAAGCACAATAAGTAGAAATATAGTTTTATAATATGCATTTAAAAATAATTGATATAAACAAATTCCAAAAATGTACAAGGGAAAATGTACAAGAGTTTTTTTTCTACAAATTCTGATTAATGTGAGATCATCCCATTTTAAAGCCAATATTGATAGATCAAGGTGAAACATCCTCACTGAATTTAAACTGTCAATCCAGCACGAGGTTCTCACTTTAAATTAGAAGTGGATGGTGAACATTTGGACATAACTTTCCTCTTGGCTACCTTTAGGTTGAGTTGGCTATATCTTATACTTTGGCCTCCATTCAATTGCCAGCAGTTGACTTCATACTGGCCGTAAGTCTGCGGGCTTGAAATTTGCAACAGTTACAGAGCGATTCAGTTGATCAAGACCGCAGCTACCTGGCCGAAAGCCTAAACCGAAAACCATGCATCCGTAAGTAGCATTTCAGGGCATGATCTTGATCAATTAAGCAAGGCCGTAGCTACTGATTTAAAAACAGCCAATAGTAAATGAGACTGTCATCATTACGTCAGCAAAACAAGGAGGTTACACGTCAATCAATTACCGTTAGAAGTCCGATGTGTGATCGGACTCGCAATCCCGCAATGTACAAAATAATAAAAATGAATGATGATGCTGTCCTAGTCCATGTGGATGGCCTGATAAGTATTAACTCCTTGATTACCGAGATTGATATAAGACGGAAATAAAACAGAAAATGTATATTTTTTTATTGCAGATTTGTGAGCTTGGGACTGTTATGCAATTAATTCTAATGTCTTTCATCGCTTTCCCTGTCTTTTAAAGTGCAGTATTGATTTTTTATTTGCATTTAAAATGCTACGAACAGGTGTTTAACCTTGTTGCGAGTCCTATCTGGTACTCGTAGGATTTTCTTCTACATTTGCCATTTACAGGTGTGAGAACAATTGCGGGCTTGGGGAAGATCAAAGGCTTAGCTGTGACAGAGTTAATATTTTGACAATCACAGGGATTTTCCGACTGTAACCCGCAAATCGTTTTTAGGTAGCCGAAAGATGCCAATTCAATAGCAAATTGGTTTACAGGCTACATTACGGGCTCCAGAAACTAGCATTTGCTCAATTTAATGGAGGCCTTTGCTTTTGATTTGGCACCCTATTCCTCTATTGTAAATTATTTTGTATTACAGAATCAGTCTGTGCAGGGTGAATATGTTTCCCTGGGTATTGAAGTTAACAGAGTTTCACAAAATTATTTTTGTATGTTCTGACAGGTTTGTTAATGTCTACTCCAGTCATAATTTTCTACTGCAACTACAATAATGTTCTGCTATATCTCTACTGCAAGCTTTATGAAATGTAATTAAGCTAGTTAACTGCATCTAAATAATTAAAGGTGCAATGCATATTTTTAACTTGTACATACAAGCAAGGATACGTATACCTCATCTATATCTGGATGAGTCCAGCCTAAATTTTAATAATGGAACATATCCTTCAATCAGTAGAATACATAGTTAGTTGTAAAATAAGTATTTTATAAAAATTATTTCAGGTATTTGCAATAACTAATTTTGCAGAATATAATTACATTTTATTTTCTCAGAAAGTAAGAAATTAATTTCTTGTTCCACTGATTATTTATCTAGTCACTAAACCATATATTCTCAATTTCCACAACAATTTCTAATCTTATTCAATTTCAAGTACACATTATATATTTTTTACCTGATTGCAGGTCATTCTGCTCTTCCACCATATCACCATTTTGTTAATGGCTCCAGGGATTCCCTTCCATAGAACAAAATTATAGTACATTATAATTGAATACGTCAAATATTAGCAAATGTTTGATTGATAAACTGTAAATGCTAAAATCATTGGTAACAATAATCCGTTAAATTGTGATATACTCCAAATAATTTAAATACTATACTATATACTTATAGAACAATTTAATATTAATTTCTTGTATTTCTTACTTTCTGAGAAAATAAAAGCATATTGTTGTTTGCATTCTGGAAATGAAAAACACATTTTAGGAATAAATTATGCATAACATTACAATATCAGATTATATTTTTCCAACAAGCCATGCTACGGGGCACACATTACAAAAGCTGAGCTCAGGTTTGTTCCCAAATCAATGCTGTCTTTGTACTGAAGCTTGAAAGCTGATACAAGACTTTTTTTATTTAAGAAAAAGGCAAACCCTTGCAGCACAATATGCATTCCAGATGGTCTCTGCGTGTCAGATAGTTTACTGGAATATCATGCTATATAATTCATATTAAATTATTATTAGAACATTGCAATAGACAAATAAAAGAGTAAACAAGTGTCAGCACATTAGTGCATGTGTGTATAACTATCAAGTAATCATAATAATTTGCTTGGATTTTTCAGTACCAAGTGCTAGCCAGGAGCATTTCGTTTGCAGTGGTATCATGATTTTTGCAAAAGTTGTTTACGAGCATTTAAAGCCTGTAAATTGTATTTGCACAAAAAATGTAAGTCAAGTGTACAGTATGTAATAATATAGCTAGTTTGGCAACAACTCCAAGGTTACTATACAAAACATTGGTCTATCGTGAAAGAGTTTTGATGAATAATTGCAGTACATTTTAATTTAACATATTTGTGGTTAATCTTTTATAAAGTGGCAAGATGACACACAATTATGACAAATAATTAGAGATTCTATAGTTTTTCTGTGATAGTCCTCTTGGATAAAAATTGGTGATTTCCTAAATATCCTATAGGGTTTATATTAACCAGTTCTATGCCTTTTGAAACACAATGATGGATGACAAATTATAAGTTATTTAAAAATAAAGATATGTAATAATTAAGTGACATACTGGATAAAATGGAAAAATAAAATGGAAACAATACAAATACAAACTGTTCGCTTTCAGGTACATCTCAAGCCTCCACCTGCAGTTCCATTTCGCCTCCATCCACCATCTCCAGGGATCTCCCACATATCTGAACCTCCCAGCTAGGAGTTTAAGTGTTTTAACAGATTGAGTGTCAAGGTTATCCAATATGTATCATATTAAATCCCATTTTATCCTACCGATATGCTATCTGTCCGGTCAATCCAAGGTGACCATATCTCCATAAATTTTGAGATAGTGTCTTCTAATAAGTTAGTCAATCTATAGTTGATGAGAATAAAATTAATTCTATTTAAAATCGCCTGTAAGCTAAGTGCTGATGATCTCCACTGTCAAGCAATATGGCTTTTTGTGGCTAATTGAAATATACATTTGGGACTGTTAGACCCAGATGGCCTACTCCAATATTTGCGTCAATTCAGGAGCTAAACACCGTAGAGGCTAATTTAAGAACTTTTTCCCATAGATCTTTAACCATTGGACATGTCCACCAGATATGAGTGAATGAGCCTGTATTTCCACAGTCTCTGAAACAACTATCAGTTTGGACAAGACCCCATTTATAAAGCTTAACAGGAGTATGGTACGTTCAATGCAAAACTTTTATGGACATTTCAAGAATGCTATAATTCAAGAATTCGTTTTGTGAGAGTTCGCCAGGATTTCTCCCAGACTTCATCACTCAAAGATCCTCCCAAATCCCCCTCCCACAAATGCATATACTTTGTCTTTAATGTTAGAGCTGCTTCACTTAAAGAATTATACAACAAGCTAATGGTTTTGCTCAACAGTGGATGATCTCTACAATGCTTAGTAAACCAGTTATCAATCGGGTTTCCAAATGTTCGTGTCCAACTTGTTATAAAGTGCTTCATTCTACAAAAATTGTAATGTTCTGCCACATGTAAATTAAAGTTATACTCATATTATTTGTGAGCCAATACCCAAATCTGAGTAATTTATTGGATTTCCACCAGCGCATTGGGTTAGAAGTGAGTTGAATGGGAAAATGAGTATTGGGTATGACTGGGGTGAGAATAGGTAATTTTGGTGCAAGCCCATTTTTCTGGGTAGCCCAAGACCAAATGTTAAGTGAGTGTTTGATAATAGGATTAGGTATTTACCCAAGCGCTACCCTTGGTTTCGGGGGACAGATTACTGTGTCTCACGACTACGGAGACACTGCAAACCTAACAGCTTATATTGTGCTCAGTGAAATAAAACAACACTTTTTTGACTGTAATAGATTGAATATCAGTCGCCTGCCTACAGGCGTGTGTGTGAAGCCTATTGCATCTACTCTGACAACTTTTGCCAGTGCACAGTGACACTCATATCTAGTGCAACCGTAGTGTACAGTGAAATAAAAGAACCCTTTTTTGACTGTAATCGATTGAATATCAGTTGCCTGCCTACAGGCGTGTGTGTGAGGCCTATTGCATCTACTCTGCCAACTTTTACCAGTGCACAGTGATACGTCATATCTGGTGCAACCGTAGTGTACAGTGACATAAAACAACCCTTTTTCTGACTGTAATAGATTGAATAGCAATTGCCTGCCTACAGGCGTGTGTGTGAAGCCTATTGCATCTATTCAGCCAACCTTTGCCAGTGCACAGTGATATGTCATATCTGGTGCAATCGTAGTGTACAGTGACATAAAACAACCCTTTTTTGACTGTAATAGATTGTATAGCAATTGCCTGCCTACAGGCGTGTGTGTGAAGCCTATTGCATCTACTCTGACAACTTTTGCCAGTGCACAGTGACACTCATATCTGGTGGCACCTTACATTGCACGCGCAGTGCCGCAAATTTGAAGTGGGAGGACCGACCAAGCATCTTTTTCCATCTCCCGCTTCCAAAAATCCATGCCATATACACCTCCCCTGATAGTGGACGTAACAGTACACACCTTATAATAACGCAGACAGAGGCAACATGTATAATCTTCCATGCTGTGCAGTGGAAGCCACCAGACTCTGACCTGTGTATAATATTCCATGCTGGGCAGTGGAAGCCCCCAGACTCTGACCTGTGTATAATATTCCATGCTGTGCAGTGGAAGCCCCCAGACTCTGACCTGTGTATAATATTCCATGCTGGGCAGTGGAAGCCCCCAGACTCTGACCTGTGTATAATAATCCATGCCGTGCAGTGGAAGCCCCCAGACTCTGACCTGTGTATAATATTCCATGCTGGGCAGTGGAAGCCCCCAGACTCTGACCTGTGTATAATATTCCATGCTGGGCAGTGGAAGCCCCCAGACTCTGACCTGTGTTTAATATTCAATGCTGGGCTGTGGAAGCCCCCGGACTCTGGGAGTCTGAAGAAGAGGAGTCAGAGGAGGAAGATGGCTTTGAGGAGGTGGAAGACCAAACACAGCAGGCGTCCCAAGGGGCTTGTTGTCACCTTTCGGGGACCCTTGGTGGCTAGGTGGAGGAAGAGACCTTCAATGACATCAGTGAGGACAAGGAACGGGACATGGCTAGCTTGGTATCCAACCTTGTGCAAATGGGGAGTTTGCGGTCGTGCAAAGGGACTGTTTGTGGTTGTTTGCGGTGCATTAAACAGGGAGATTGGTCTGTTACTTTGAAGTGGGTGTAACCCTTACACTACCTGATCGATACAACATCATACCTGATGTTTTAAAGCATGTAATTCCAAACAATTTAGAAATGTTAGGTGATTTATGCCCTTTATGGCTTAAAACCAGACTCTGCATCAACTATGTAATTTTCCGTGGGAGTTTTGCCATGGATCCCCCTCCGGCATGCCACAGTCCAGGTGTTAGTCCCCTTGAAACATCTTTCCCATCACTATTGTGGCCAGAAAGAGTCCCTGTGGGCTTTGAAATTCGCCTGCCCATTGAAGTCTATGGCGGTTCGCCGATGTTCGCCTGTTCGCGAACATTTGATGAAGTTCGCGTTCGCTGCTCGCGAATCCAAAATTTGATGTTTGCGACATCACTACTTGTGACCTGTCCATCTAGCCTTTTCTGTGCGATCTGATAATATTAGATCCAATTCTAGCCTAATTTTATCAATCTGCTTACACAGTTGTTTGGAGGGGTTCTGGTGATTAATTCTCTCATGTTCTAGTACATTTTTCAAAAAGATTCCTCTCTAAGCCACATTTGCTTTTTATGTCCAGAAGCTAATTGTATAAGAGAGCCTCTGATGAAGGCCTTATGGGCCACCCAAGTCCATACAACATCTGATTTGTGATTAATATTAGTGGGGAAATATAGCTCGATATTCTGGGCAATTTGCTCCCCGATAAATGGATTGGATAGAATTCTCTCATTGAGCCTCCATAAATATGGTGGTTTACTGTTCTGGCCTAACTTCAAAGAGAGGTCAAACCATGAGCACTGATAATTATCCATCTCTTGTACACTATCTGATATGGCAGAATCAATTAGAATATAATCAATCCTAGAATAGAAAAAGGTGTATCCCCTCTCGCCTTGGTACATCGGCCTCCATGAATCAAGCAAATGAAGTTCCTTGAGAAGGGTATCAATTTGCTTCAACTCTGCCACCCTTCATATGTGCCACCCTTTCCTTCACTGGCCTGTCTACACTAGGATCGGAGCTGACCTCAGATATTTGCGTCAGCTAATAAATGAGTTATGTGGGGTATTGGCCAGGGAATAAAAATTAATGATATCCTCTCACCCAGGAGTGTCCCCATCAGGATCACAAAGTTTCCATTGGAATCTATTTTCTTATGTTGAATATTAAATGGGAAATCTTTATGTAATAAAATTGCCAATCCAGCTTTCTTATTTGGTTGCGTAGTAGCAAAAAAGGTTGGGTAAGCCTTATGTAGAAACTTGGGAATCCCATTATGTGAAAAATGAGCCTACTGTAAAAAGATCACATCCGGGTGTAGCGATTTATATGATAAAAATGCTTTTCTTCTTTTAAACAGAGAATTAAAGCCTCAAACATTATGCGTGACAAAAGCAAAGAATATGTTTATCATAGATCCCTGTGTTTATGTATTGCAAGTGTATAACTGAAGTCTACGAGGGAGTGACAAGAAAGTAGGACCACGAGATCCCTGAAATGGTGGAGGGACAACTGCTGAATCCCGAGATCCGGAATAAAATGCATAGAAGGGAGAAGGAGGGAGAACCAAAAAACAAACTGTAAAAATCTAACTTAACAGTAAATTCCATACCTCAAACCAATACTCGAGGCACCTCAGTGCCAGGGGAAAGAGTTTAATTAACCAAACTCTCTAAATTCCGCTTAAATGAGGAGGAATAAGAAAAAAATATACTACAATCAAGTAACCAAATACAATTTTCAATAGCTTGGTCAGACAACCGTGAACTCTATCCATAGTCTTGGGGTTTCTATTAGACTATATTACATTATAAATCCCATAGGGGAAATGTTAGCATTTGCTTCATGTACTATATATCAACAGCTAGATCATTGGTAAGGTAAACAAAGCCATCTACATTGCATATATTTCAGTCGTACTACAACTATGAGCAAACCTCCTCACTCCCTCTATCTTACATTTCTCTAATTGAATCTTCAAATCTGTTCTAAGATCTACATGTGCCAGAATGTCTGTAGAGATAAAGATTATTAACCAGCCATACAGCCATGCAAAAATAAAGACAGTTAGAGTCCTGAAGTCTAGCAATTTAAATATTGATATACTGTATGATCTAGCTTTAGTAACTGTAAGAATTTCCTGAGGTTGAAATAACATCAGCTAAAAGTTTCCCCGATCCCTCAAATAAAGTAACAATAATTTACAACAATATACAATACTCTATTAACTTCTCTAGATTGATGGTACTTTATTCATAATCAATGTTTAAGGCAAAGTTTGCTCCAAACATCTTGGCTGCAATGACCTAAACATTTTCCTAAGATCGGAAGTCTGCCAGCTAGTACTAGCAATATTCATTTCAGGTGAGAAATTAAATATGTACAGTATTATGCAAGAATTCAGCCAGTACAATCAAGCCGATTCCGAGGTCAAAATCAACCGCTGGTTGCCTGAATTGGGGCCAGGAGTGGGCCCTGATTGATGCTGCGCTTGCTTGCGTTGTCTCCTGGATCTTTGAACTTCCGTCCACTGTCTGGCTGGTCGTTGTGGCAAACCTGGCGCTTGAGAAAGTTCTAAGCTGTCCTCTATAGTGATAAGATTTAATAGAGACAGGGTTGCCAGGCAGTCTTCCAAGGAATGGACAATGTGGGTATTCGCACCAAGCTGAAACGTAAGGTTGAAGGGGAACCCACATCGACATCTAGTATTATTCTTAATCAGTATTGACAGGGCTGGCTTCAGCTGTTTACGTTTGAACAGTGTACTTGGAGCCATGTCTGCAAAAATGTGTATAGATGCTCCATCCGGACCAATGATGTTCTGTGACTTTCTGGACGCTGTAAGAATTAATTCCCTGGATGCTTGACGGAAAAATCTGGCTATCACATCCTTGGATGGGTCTGATGTATAAGGAGTTCCCAATACTCTGTGGGCTCGTTCAATATCTCACGAGTCCTTGGGTGATTAGGCAAAATCGTATGGATTACAGCATTTAGATAAGTCTTTAAATCGATAACTGACTTCGGAATACCTCTAAATCTTATGTTGCTACGCCGCAATCTATTTTCGAGATCTTCAAGTTTGCTTTCGGAGGCGGCATTTTGAAAGGTATTCTGATTTATTTCTGTGCAGTCCATTTGTTGAGCATTTGGTCAGTTAGTGTTTCCAACACTTGGGTGCGTTGTCCCAGGTCTTGAATGTCCTGTTTGATATCTCTAACCACTTTGTCAAAATGTGACTGCAGCAGGCTATTAAAGTCAGTTAAAGATAAGTCTGAAAGCTTGGTCTGCTGTTGCGGAGATAGAGCATCATCATCCACCCCAGGGCCTTCAGATGAACCCATAGTGGGGTTCGTAGGCATTGTTTGAGGGTGTTTTTGCTCATAAAAGTGCTCACCGATACTTTTAGAAAGCTGGGGTTTCTTAGGCTTACCAATTTGCGTTTACAATACAGCTTTGGTGCATTTAGGTGTGCTGAGCAAATCCCACCTTCTAAGCGCTGTAATCCAGGTTTCCAAAAATATTGCTAGGATAGTAATATGCACATATGTATTAGAGAGGCATATATATATGGCAGGTTCAGTAAAGACAGTAATAGAGTTCACTAGGCTGTTGAATATAGGTAGGAGTTCTCATTCCCTCTGTTGATGACTCATTTCATACATCTAGAGAGTAACTTGTGGAAAGAGGATTCCCATCATCCCCTTTTGGGTAGCTTATATCCTCTGAGAGGCCTGAAGAAAAAGCCCAATGAATACGGGCATAGTTTACATAGTAATCACCATGTTATAGCTAATAAAGCTGCAAAGCCATTCTGTATTTCCTGCCAAACTGTAAAGGTAATAGCAGGCACATATGCTTGCACACATAAGGCTTAATGGGTTAAAGTCAGTGATGGAGATTTCCCTATGTGTATTAATAGAGTTTGCTTTTCTCTCTAACTCTCAACTGTTCATTGCCATAAATTTGTTGATAGGATATGTTCCTTTACCAGCGCAAGTTGTAGCAGATTTAGTCTTAGTGGTTTGTATTATACTTTGTTGGGGTGGAGGTGTATCACCTTTATTATATGCTGGAACAACTCTCTAGCTATCCTGCACATTTTTTAAATGTTCAGCTTATCCTGGTTCCCTTCATGTAAAGATGTATGTTTTTAATAAAGTTAGTGTAGCTTGAACCTCTAAAATGGCCGCCAGGGTGCACATGTTTCTTAATGTAGGTAGTGTTCTTTCAAACAGATTATTGATGTTGCATATGCTGAGACAGGCCCATTACAGTTTAACTTGTTGTACATATACACAGTCTCTGACCAAAATTATACAGGCACTGCTTTGAAGCCCCTTGTCACAAAACTCCTACATTGAGTTTTAAGTGTGTGTAAGCCTTGCTCCATGATCTCTGGTACTGAGTTTTTTTGTCCAGGGTGGGGTAACTTCTTATCTGATATGGCTTTGTCTTTGATTATTCAGCTCCCTGGGTTTTTTCCGATCACCAGGTACCTCACCTTGTAGTCCTCCTTCTTCTCTTTTTGACCTTTCTCCTCTGCAGCTCCCTTTGACTCAAGCCACCGCTGCTGCTGTCTTCTGTTCATGTTTCTCAATTCTGCCTCTCCGCTCCTGGCCCAGTCGCAGTGGATTTTTTATGTGTCCCACTGCCATAGGGTATCATTTTATTCAGCAAGCACTGCTGAAGCCAAAAATAGTATTTTTAGCTATGCAGTGTTTGATATTTGTGGATGAAATCCCTATAAAGTGGGCCTTCTCCTGTGGAGCTCTGGTCACCCACGTCTGCTTCCTTTGCCAGCAAGCCACGCCCCCTTCTTGTTTTTATTTTAAATGCATGGTAGAAGTATTGGTGTCTACCAAGATTGCATGATTCTTAATGAATTTAAAAATACCCAAGTGAAATATCCTCAGTGGCTCATAAGTTTTAAGAATTTGAAATAAGTGGAATATTTTTTTTTATCATTGAGATGTTATATTACATTAACTTCCCATTAGTAAGTAATTTTTATAGGGTTGGAAAATTCCCATAACAGACGGTGAAACACAAAATAAATATATCAAATTTAAATTTTGAGGATATCCCAGCACCTAAAATATTTTCTCATAACACCCATTTCTAATGGTTATATTTTTTCTAATTTACATAATGTGAAGTATTACATTACAAAAACAAACTTTCAATTAATATGGGAGTTTTGAAAAGCTATTTACCTGAGAAAAAAGAATCCCGTAAAACGTACTGACCCACATCCAAGGGTTTTTTACTGGAGCTCTTCAGTGTGTGCTTGCAGGCCACTTGCAGGAGACTCTGAGTCTGAATCTCAGGAGTCTACACAGCATTGCTTCCAATTGGTACCCGCTCAAACACAGAGGGTTTATGACCCCATTGGCTATAATTTGCTACTCCCTATGAGTCAGGGGATCCCAAGGACCCCCCCCCCTGCCCCATTACCATCTAGCCTATGAACCAGGGTTCTCCAGGATAACCCTCAATACCCATTATGTCCTATGAGCCAGAGTATACCCCTGGATGCCCCCTTAATTCCAGCTAGCCCCTTAAAGCCAGAAATCATTGGATTCTCATTGGGTACTTTAAAGTTACACATTTCAGTCATCTCTGCCTTATCAAGTATTATACAGTAACTTAAATCAAGATCAAGGTCTCTTTAAAGAAAGGCAGATTTACCAGTTTCTTTCCAATTTTCTGGGCATGGATTAAGAGCAATACCTTGAACAGGGTAATTTTGGAAGAGTAATTTGGCATCTTGAGTGTAGTATTTGTATCAGGGTAAATTATGAACTTCATGTCCAATACAGAACAGTTAGGTTTAATGTGCCTTGTCTCTGGAAATAATGGAATTAGATAGGGTAAATAAAGAAAAAATATACAACAGTCCTGGAGGCCAAGGAATTGAAAAGGTGCTTTGGTCATCATTTTGAAAATCTTTGAAAATGATGCTGAATGTCAAGGGTTGTGCCATTTTTATTGTAGGCAAAAGATGCATGGATAGCAGACCAAGTTGATTTACAATGGATTGAAAATCTTCTCCATTGAGCTGCCATCCAACCTGGATGTTCCTTATTTCAGGGAGTGGTAGCAAGACCGAACGAAAGACTAGAGAACTGACAATGTAAATTTGCCACACAAAATAATATATACTGTACCATGGAGAAAGCCTAATAGGGCTTGTCTTTTTTCTGGGTTTGTAAAGGGTTTTCATTGTAAGAAACTTTCTTGAATGTGAGATTTTCATTGTAGCTGATATCTGTTTCTTATGATTTACATGAACCAAATTTCTAAAGCTAATTTCCCAAATATTTTAGATGGTAAAATAAATGGGCCCTGGTGGCTCTAGAAATCTGAACTTCATTTAGAAAAAGGTATTTTTGTTAATTCTTGCCAAGTTGGATTAGCCATCTTTTCAATGCCGGAATCTCTTGGTTGATTGGTAAACCCGCCTCTGAATGAATATCTAATAGGGCCTGATGTTGCCTCCTAGGTTTATATTCTTTTGGGAACATAATTTTAAAATGTTTCCATATACAAACACCTAATCCAATTCCTTTCCACCAACTCTCTACTTAACCCCCTCCAGTCTAGTTCCCGTCCTTAACACTCCACAGAGACAGCTCCCACAAAAGTCAGTAATGACCTGCTCACCACCAAGTCAAAGAGTCACTTCCCTACTGCTTTTCCAGGATCTCTATGTTTTTGATGCAGTTGATCATATTCTTCTGATCCAAATATATATAAAAAAAACTTTAGTGTCTCCTTCTCTGGCACTCCCACCTATCAGACCTGGTATCTGTGGGTTCTATTGGACCCTGTCCTCTCTCATTCCTCACATACAATCAATAACCAAGTAATGTCGTCAAAGCAAACATCTCCAAAGCAAAGTAACATGTTAATTGATTCATGCAACTTGCTCCTTGCTGGCCTCTCCATCACATGTCTGTCTCTATTCTAATCCACAATGAACACTTCATACTGTTCAAACAAACAACCTACAGTGTAACACACAGCCACCTCCACTTGCATCAACCTACTACCTTGAGTGCTGCCATCTTGCATGTGTTATACTCCTGTTTCACACACCACCAAGTTTCTGCTGACAAGCTTATATTATATTTGTATTGTGTTGCATTTGTACTTCTACTTATATTTACTCCTCCCCCCCCCCCAAGAAATATAGGATCTATTCAGCACATAGGGATACGTTTCTCAATATGCATATTGATTATTTGTATACATCCGCTATCAGTAGTAATCATATGTCATCAGCAAAGGGTCACAATCTATTCAAAGGATGTGCAATCTATTGAACCGCAAATCGTAAATTCATTCTTGCAAATTGTATTCCAATATTTTTGTATGTTCTACGTAATATTGGTTAAATATTTTATTGTTGTGTATTATGGTAAAAATAATAATTTGAAAGGTGCAAGAAAATGCATAATTTTCAGTTCAACAGAACATTTCGCTTATGGAGAAGTAACAGGACATATTTTCTAGCTAGGTGAAACAGAAACATAGATAAATTACAAATTTCAATGCATATTTTATTGTAAGAAAATGCATTTTTAAACACCATTCAATTGATAAAGTGCTTGAAATTACATACAGTTTTGGAGGCTCTGCACCAGGGACATAGGACATATTGTAAAGCCTGTAAAATGTGCCGTTGGACTGGGGTATA